>VZRQ01011077.1:519003-614570 GCA_013397975.1 Machaerirhynchus nigripectus | reverse complement strand
CGCCCCTATGGGGACTCTATGGGACCCGCCCGCCTGGTCCCGGGGGATCCGCGGGCACCGGCTGCCCCCGGAGAGCTGCGGGCGAGCCAGGCGAAGCTGCGCTTGGGGCTCTGTGGCCGCGGTGGCAGCGCCAGGCCCATGGTACCCTCCAGCTTTGCATCCCCGTGGGTGATAAAGGCTCAGTGCTGCTGCGGATGAATCCTCTCTCTCAATGGCCTTTGTCCAGAAAGTGTCACCCACCCGTGTCCCCGTGCGCGGCGGAGGCACCGCCGGGTTTCGTGACACTGTTGCGTGAGAGCATTGTCAGAACGAGCTTGTGCCGTCTGCGTACAGGCAGAGCCTCCTCCGCCCTGTGAGGGATTAAATGATGGCAATAAATGCGTGAGGTGCGCGCACCTAGCACGGCATCGGCGCGCTCCAGTTAGGGCCAGTCAAACTCTTTGCTTCGCTTTCTAGTATTTGTATTATGTGTCTTTTTTTTCTGTTTTTTTAAAGTGTCGACTTAAATCCTGTGTTTATGTATTTTTAATTGCACTGCTACGATTGTTACATCGGATTTTTGTAAATTTTTATTTTTTTAGACATAAGCAACATCCTGCTAAGGAAATGCAGATCAATCTGTAACTCATTTTTAGCTGAAAGCTTTTAGGCCTTTTAAAAGTAGTTTGTTAGTTTCTATTGATGTGTTTGACTAAAAAAATTAAAGGATAATTGTCTGAAGATATCTGTCATGAAAAACTTCAATAGGAGTGAAATGATTGATAGCTGACAACTTTTAAATAAGGTAACTTGTCACTTGAAAACGCTGATTTTTTTTCCAGTGGTATTTTAGTCCCCTTAAGTGCCTTTTCAGAATGAGTAGAAGAGAACTAAAATCCAAACAAGCCAAAATAACATCACAGAGCTCCCGAATTCAAGCGAGCAAGTAAGAAACACTGATAGCTGTGTAACTTACTAGGCGCTTCCTATTTTATTGCTGCTCGTCCTGTGGTGCTTCAGCAAGGAAGAAGTCTCACACACCTCGCTCTAACAGATGGAGCACATCCTATGCCCACATAATCTCTGGTGTGACAGGGAGAACCGCTCCTGGTATGTTTTTTGGCTGCAGTACCCTCTGGTAGAGTGCAGTACATACCCTGCCACTGCTGGTGGGTAAATACACACGTACTCCTTCTGCACCTGAACAGTCACTTTGTTACGCATTGGACTCCTGTTGCCCCCGTCCCTTTGGCTGCATAACTGCCAGACTGCTCTGAAAGTTGCAGGCTTGCAGGTTTTACCACTTAAGCCAAGGAAGAGCAGAATTTCTTCAGCACACTTTCAAGTTTAGTTACCAGCAGCCACTGGGTGTCAACCCTGTAACTGACCTGGCTGAGGCGTGCAGCCCATTTGCCTTGTTTATCACCAGTTCTCCACGGCTCAGCTTGAGTAAGGATTACTTTTATTTTTTTCCAGTTTGGGAGCTGTTGGTTTGCCCGTGGTCTGAGGACCTGCTGTAGGTGCAGGAGTAGGGCTGGGAGCGAAGCCTGAGTCAGCCGAGGGCCCCGCAGAGGAGGAATATCGCTCCAGAGATGAGCACAGATTAGCGACCGACTTTTCTGCTGACAGAGGGAGTGCGGGTTCGCCTCAGAGCCTGGCACTGATTTAGGGCTTGAGAGTACATTGTGCACTGCTGACGCAGGCTGAGAAACGGGGGGTATTTTTTTTTCCCCTTAAGTAAAACTTTGAGACACTTTGTCTTGTTGGGGTTTGCGTGTTTACAAGTGCAATAAGGCACCTTTCAGATTCTTCACAAAATGTACGAAACACACAAGAACTGAAAAAGAATGTGCACTTTCTGCATAGTGGCAAGGCTGTGTTTCTTGGCCACAACTTGAGGGCTAACTGCTCTAATGCTTGTGCATATGTACTGCCCTGATTTAATATGTGATGTTGAGCTGCTTTTTCATTTTTCACTGAAGAAAGTTCAGAGGTGTCAGCATTATCTGTTAGGAGCTCAAAACAGCGTGCAAGCTCTTCTGAATAAAAAACATTAGAATAAAAATGGCTTCTAAAATAAGGGTATAAGCCAAAGGTATTAACATAAAATTATCAGTAACATAAAATTATTTAAATAGGTAAAATTGTTCCCAGTTACACATACAGAGTAGTTTATTCCAGACTTTCTTGTCACAAACTCTGCTTTATGAACGAATTCCCTGCTGAACTCTAAGGGAGCAAAGTCCCCATGACGCCCCATGGGGTGGCTGCCTTGAATGAAGCACTTGGGATGTGCTCTGCCAGACTTGCTGCATTGCTGGTTGTGAATGAGTGCTGATAGTGACCGGTGTTGCTCAGAGAAAGTCAAAGCAAGAACAAGATGTGCCTCAGAGGTAACAAAGAAATTGTTGTGAAAGTTGCATGGAAGAATGCAACTTGTGTAGTAGTCAAGTAAAAGCAACATTTTTCATTACCTGTGATAGTGGGAGACACAAGGTTTAAGACAGAAGAGACAAGAACTCCACTGCAGCTGTAGATAACAATTTTTTGACACAAATATGATAGCTTTTTGGCTAATCATCATATATAAAATATAAAACATCTCTGTGATGTGCATATTTCATGATGTCTTTGCTTTATGGCAAGTGTTGAGATTTATTGTAAAGGAGCTGTCACAGCTAAGCTTCCTTGAATGGTCTCATCCTTTCAGTCTGCTTTTGAAAATGGGTTCAAATAAAACCCTGTAGCTTTCTTGAACAGGAAACATGGAGTTTTGGTGTCACTCATCTGAAGGTGGATGTGTTGCTGATTTTTCTTAGTGGTAAGTGTTAAGGTCCCATGGGCATGAATACCTCCTGGACTTCTAGTCCCAAGGAAGCTTGTTCACCTAAATTTATTTGCTGCCATTGTCAAAGGAATGAGAGTAGATGTCTAGCTGCAGAAGGATGAATGGATGTAAGCCTGAAAGCCTGAGGACAAAACAGGCATGGGACAGGTGCCTTGGGTGGCCTTGTCATAGGAGTTCTCTGTGGTCAGCACTATTCTGTAGTGAATCGGCCTCCATGCAAAATGAATTCTGGGTTGTTCTGATTCTGTTGTATTTGGTTTGAAAATCACAGGTAGTAAAAATATTAGGAAGACTGAAAAATCAAGAATAATCTTCACTGAAGTTGTTCAAAGCTTTTGAATCCAGATCAGCGAACAGTTTAAATTGTGGAAATTTGAATGATTTATTTAAAGTGAAATGAGTATACAGAATCACAGAGTCATGGAATAGTTTGGATTGGAAGGGGTCTTAAAGATCATCTTTGTGAGGTTTTTATTATGCATTCCTTTACTTTTTTTTTTTTAGGTGGAAAAATAACAATTGAAGATTGCCTTTAACCCAGACTGTGTATTCCCTCAGTACTGGTTACGTACCTGTGGGCATTTACCTCTGTCCCTTAAGATGCTTCCCCAGGGGATTTGTGGCCCCCCCAGCATCACACATTGTATTACACATTCATAGAGCACACACACATGCATATGCAGGTAGAAGTGTGTGTGTTTGGCTTTCTGTTTGTGGATTCTGTCAAGGCAAATACTATACAGTCATACCTTTTTACATGCAGCAAATAGCCTCAAGAGCTGGCAGCTGCAGTCGGGTCTGCTTTGCCATGACACCTGGCCTCAGCCCACCCTGTTGTGAGAAAACTATTTAGTGTCTTGCATACCTGCTCACTGCCACCAAAATGCCTCTTGTAGCAGCCTACATTGTCTCTGAGTCACCAGCTTGCATTTTGCTTAGTTTCAGGTGTGCCAGTTCAGCTTAATCCTTGCAGGTGCAAGGTGCTCTCCTCACCTCTGCCTGAATAACTCACAGCGAAGCTGCATCAGTGGTTTTGAGCTTCCCATCAGGGCCTTGAGTTATGTTTTAATTCTCTCTTAATTTTCTTTGCCCGTTTTCTATTTTCTGTGGTATCTGTTCAGTTACTCTTGTGATTATAGGTAAGACTAAACACCAAAACGAAACGTGTGAGTGGCTTTGTATACTGACATAATGAACTAAATTTCCCTGAAGTGCCTGACTTTAAAGAGCTTCAGTACAAAGATGAGGTAACTGCTCTCTGCCACCGTTTTTTTTTTTGTTATGGCACACTCATCTGCTTCCTTATTATCATTATTTTTGCATCACATGGTTTTACAAGTTGTTGGTGAAGTTGGTCATTTGGGGAACTGGAGCTTTTGCTGCCTGTGAGGGAAAGGGGAAGCAGTGTGGTGCAAGGAGATAAAGATGTGTAGGTGAGGTATGTGAGATTGTTTTCTTTTTCTGTTTTTTTCTTTTTAATACAATGAAAAACAATAAAATAGGAAATACTTCTGGTGGTTTGGGTTTTTCAGTAAGGCTCCAGAAATGATGTAGTCTTGAGATGTCTGCTCAGATCTTTTCGGTTTCCAAAGCATGATGCTGCCTAAATACGTGTGTCTCTGTTTACTCAACTGGTGAATCATTTTGTAGAATAAGTGCTTGGCTTCTGGAATAAAAATGCAGATATATTTTGCAGCCACAGATTTGTGAAATATGTAGGGCTGTGGCTACAGAGATTCAACCCTCAGCCCCCTCTGTTTTGGGAAGGAGTTTGTATGTGAAACAAGGATTTCTAATGGAAATGATTTTATAACCTTGAGTAATGAATAGTAGAGTAAGACATAGTGAAGATAATCTGATAAATAGTTTATTGTTTTCCTCTTTCAGAAATATGTAAAAGATGGATATATTTACTTCATTGTCAACTCTTGTGAGGAAGGAACTTCAAATTCACTGATGCTGGCTGCAGCTAGTCGTAGTTAAACATATGGTGGTGCATACTAATATTTTAATGAATTTTGTAGCATTTTGTTTGTCAGTCTGGTTGCTAAAATGGTTTTAAGTATTGGGGAAACACTGCTCTTAGGGATGATAGGTTGCATTTCAGAAATTAAGTGCACTGGAAAGAGTCATATTTTGAAGAACAGCATCTCTGCTGCTCCATAGAGAGCTTCAGCATGAATTGAATTGATCTGTGACGATAAGTGCTATTCACATTTAAGTATTGTTTCTAAATCTACTTAGTAAACATTAATCATGTATGTTCATCAAACAAAGGTGCATCATTCCTGCACTGTAGTTTGTGACATGCAGATGTCTTAAGTGAGCAGTGCAGCATCATGAGGTTCCTTGGTAGGTCTCCAATCCTAACGGAGAAGGAATAAAAAGAACTAAGATGTTTTTACTGGATTCATTTTTATCTTCTTAGAACTTCATTAAGCCTCATACTTGTTCTAGGTTTCGATGGTGGATACTCATCTTTACCAGATTGCTTAAAATGATACCTAAGGAGGCACATGTGTTACATTTTGAAGCACTTCTGTAATGAATGGTAAAGCCTTAGGAATGCTTTGGTTTGTGGTAGATGGGACCAGAAGTGGCTCTAGCTTTAAAAATGTAGTCACTCAAAACTCCTGGGACTCTGACAGCTGCTGCATCAGACAGAGATTAGGCATTGCTGGAGGAGTGGAGGGCAGCACTCGGTTTGCTCGGACAGCTTACTGAGTTGTTAAAGGCATCTTGCATCACTGCACAGTATCAATGATGTTATAGTTCTGTCTGAAAATATGTCTTATTCTAGAGTTAATTAAACTTAAAGGTACAAGTCTTCTCGTTTTCTAGTTTTAGAAACCTAGTTTTTGGGAATTCTAGGAATCCATGCAGCTGGAAGTCCATTCAGTCCTGTTGCTTCTTCAAGACAGCATGCCAGGGATGGCTGTTGACTGCATTTCTAAGTAGCCCATGTTCCGCCAAGTGCTTTACTGGTGTGCGCAATGTAGGCTCATGTTGGTGTCATGTGGGACTCCTTTTTAGTGTTCTCAGGGCGGTTGCTACGTAGGTCTGCAGGGTGTAGGTTCTGGCGCCTGGCACGTGTGTACTTGAGAGACCGTACTGGGGACATAGTCTTTGAAATAGTAAATACTCAGATTTAGAATTGGACTGATTACCAGAAAAGTGCTTGCAAGCAGAGGTGCCCTTAACCGTAATATTTGCTGACTAAATGGTATCTTCTATCTGTGTAAGAATTCTTGTTTTATTAGCATCTTAATTATTTTTTGGTATCTCTTTCTCAGAGGCCACTTAGTGCCAGGCCTCCATGCTGCTTCTGCACCAGGATGTGAAATAATGAAGTGGGCTGCACTCTGCTTCTTGCATGTTGGTGTCTCTCCTAGAAAATGTCAGAGTTGTCCCCCCTTTAATTTAGTTGCTACCAGAATGAGATTTTCATCATGCGCGGAAATCAGGAAACTAAAACCTTTTTGTGATGAAATGAGTGGTGTATATGTACGTCGGAGTGATATGTTTGAGCAGCCTTTGTACTGTCCATGGAAACTGTGGGAAAGTTGAAAGTGCATGAGGCAGGAGATGCAGAGGCAGCTGCTTGCTGGTGAGGCTGACCTGCAACTCCGTAGCCGAGCAGTACTGGCACCGCTTTTGTTCCACTGTTGATGCTGCAGAGGAGGAGGGTGACAAGTGAGCAAAAGTGCTGTATCTGGGAGGGCCCTACACCGCTCCTGGTCACCCGGAGCTGGTCGTAAATTTCCGCGCTGGAGCTGGCCCTGTGTCAATGGGCAGTGGCTCCTGTGCAGCCCCACTTGTCCATTCTGCTGGCAGAACCCCTTGGTGATGGGCTCTGCTTTGTGCCCCCCAGCACAGGCAGGACTTGGGACCCTTTTGTTTATATGTGATCTATTAAAATTTATACAGAAAAGAAGGGTATTTGTGTCTTTTTTTGGTTTGGTTTTTTTTTTTTTTTTAATGGTGAGCTCTGGAGCATTGGAGTATGGGCATTAATTTTGTAGGAGACACTCAAAAGTGTGAAGTGCATGCTTTTTTCCCTTCCTGAATAAGGGGTAGACACATAATTCAGAATGTGGACTCTAATTGTCAATATACTGTTGGCGGTCTCACTTGCCATGGCAAGGTAGCAACTCCTTCAGTTTTCTTGTGTTTAACTCCAGAAATTGTGACGTGGGTGGGGTTTCACTTACCCATCACTGACTTCTCAAACTGTGCAGTTAGATAAGACTGAAGCAACTTGCTATAAATGTGGTGACTTGTTAAACCGCATTTATTGTGCAAATGAGCTTACATCCTGCAAGATCAGCAGAAATGCTTGGTGTTTGCCTGGGTGGAAATTAATTAAAATTTGGCGACTGAAATTAAAGGAATGGATTTGTTGCCCATTGTGTTATATGAATCTGCCTTTCAGTTCCCACTGTGGGAATTAGCGCAGTTGCAAGTGTTTTTCTGGCATATGTGAGTTTTAAGTCAGTGCTAGGTTCTGGCATCCGTAGCCTTCTTAGATTTTTATTGCCCTTTAATATGTGTTAAATATATGCGAAGTCGCTAATGGGAGTAAGGATACTAACAATCCAAAAATATACTGTTGTGGTGCTGGTGGTGTAGGCTCATTTGCTTGTAGCTTGCATTTGCTTAAACTGATACGAGTTAATCTGCTAATTTGATTGTAATTGTTAGAATTAAAAAAAAAGGTGCCAGTGCCATGCGTATCTTGGATATATATCCAGATTTGAATTTTGATTGCCAAAAGCATACTTACAGACTGAGATCTTTAGTGTTTGCCAACTAAATTATATCTTATAGCAATGCTTTGCAATATCTAGAAACTCCTAATTAGATATTCAAAAAATGAAGATGCTGTTACTCAGACATGCTTCATAGCAGGCCTCCGCAGTTCTACCCTGTCAGGATGTGAAAGGATTATGTGCTCTGTGCTCCTGCTCACTGTTAAACGTGTTGATTTCTCTTTCCAAAAATACTCTCTTCAAATCTGAACCTTCAAGTTCAGCGTAATTATTTGCCGCCCCCCAACCCCTTCTCCCAGAAAACCTGGCTCTCTGAAGGCATCCTGGTGGTGCTCTGAGGCAAGAGGGATTCTATGTGCTGTTGTTGTGTATGCCTGGGAAAGCGCAATTAGCAGGTGTAACTCCTAAGTGTTTGGTTACTTCTTTCCTTGCCCCTTCATGCTGTTCCCCTGCAGGACTGCCCTATGAGGCTGCAGCATCTGAGCACTGTGGGGCTGAGGGCTGCTCCCAAGTGCTCCTGGCCGCCGTCCTGAGTGCCAGCGTTGGAAGGTGTGGGCAGGTGTGAGCACAAGGCTTCGTGGGGAAGCCTGGAGCCTGGCTTCTGCCTCAATGCTGGTAGGGTGCTGCTGTGCAGATTTCAGGGAGTGTTTGAGTTGCCTGGCAGCTGCCTCATGCAGGAGCAGAGCCCGCCAGTGGAGTCCTGCTGAAACGCTGCCGTCTGCCAGGCCCATTTATGGGCACCTTTCTGCTTACTGCTCAGGTGTGAAGAGGAGGTCAGGGAAAGTAATCATATTTCCTCTCTGCAGTTACCAGAGAAGCTGGTAACTTGAATCACTATGGTAGTGATTCACTGAATGGATTTCTCACTACTTAGCTCAGTTACGGTACATCCCTTTGCCTCTCCAGAGGATACCATGCCGCTGCCTTTGCTCCTCAGTAAGATCTTTCAATGTCTCTGGAGGTTCAGGTGAGGAAAGTAATGCTTGTGCAAGTGTGGAAGATTTAAACTGAAAGAGAGTACATTTAGATTAGATATTAGGAAGAAATTTTTTACTGTTAGGGTGGTGAGGCACTGGCAGAGGTTGCCCAGAGAAGTTGTGGATGCCCCATCCCTGGAAGTACTCAAGGCCAGGGACTTTGAGCAGCCTGGTCTAGTGGAAAGTGTTCCTGCTTTGGTGGTGGGCTTGGAACATGGTTGTGTTTAAGGTTGCTTCCAACCCAAACCATTTTATGATTCTCTGAAATGTTTCAAGGAAAATGTTTATTGGTTAGATTCATTATTATTGCTACTATTTTTTTTTAGATTGATTATTATTGCTACTGTTTTTTTTAAATGATGTGGTGTTAAGGAAGGTTAAGTTGCCAGAGCCAGGTCAGGCTCAGATATTTGCAGTTGCTGCTGTGCTTGTCCTACTTTAGCCCTGCTTCTTTGAGCTGAGATGATGGGTCTGCAGCTCTAACCAGAAGCTATTTGAAGTTCACCATGAGGATGCAGCCTCATGTGCGATCTGATCAAATTGTGTTGTATAAATTAAACATAAATAAAAATGCACTACGCATTTTTGTCTATCTAGATATATTTAGATTTTGATTAATATCTAGAAATCTATAGTGGAGGAAGATACACCCAAAAAAACCCCACTTTTTTTTTTTTTGGATGTGAAAACCCAGAGTGTGGGTGCATGTTTAACTTAGAGCAGCTTTACTTTTTCATAGTTGTTATGGTATCTTGGTCCTGCCATCATTGGGATGGTATTAAGGTAGAGCTGGCAGCCACTTCAGTGTTTTAAATGCTTGGAATTTAAAAGTGCTCAGAAGTGGATGGAGAGGGCTGAACCAGGAACTTTCTCTTTTGGCTTAAATTGGGGGATTAATTTAATTGCCTTTTTCTCTTTTTTCCTTGATGAGTATGGCAGCCTCTGAGTAAAACTATGGTGTCAGGTTTTTATGGCTGAGGGTTTACCTTTGTGGTGAGAGCTGCGCACCTCTCTTGATTGTGTGAGTGTATATTCTGGCTGGTGGGGTTTTAATGCTGATCTAGGGTCTGGTCCCTGGTACTGTTTGTGTTTTGTGTTCTCTTTATGCACAAGTGTGGTAAATCCACTAAATGCTGCCTTGAAATACAAATGAGGATGGGAGTTTAAAGCAGTATTTTAAAGTGCAGCCTGTTGCAATTGATTTTGGGAAAAATCAAGAGATGCTATCTTAATGCAGACTTCTCCATGCTTGTTAGCAAACTTGAGTCACTCTTGAATAATCCAGTTTGTACAGTCTATGAAAACCTGATACTGCACTCTTGCCTATTTCTTCTTTACAGTTCTGTGGCAATGACATAGTCATAAGCATTAAAAGGAGAAACCATAATCTTCTCTGCTTGCAGCCCAAGCCAACACCAGTCATCCCTTGATGCTATGAAGTCATTCTTTGCTTTGAGGTTTCTAACTAGAACTCTCTTCCAAATATCTGCTCTGGGTGAGCAGTAGAGGCATTAGGGACGGAGTCCTGGTGCCCTCCCCACTGCCTTCGACCTCCCTTCAGACCATCCTCCTGTGTAGCCAAGGAGACCACTCCTGCAAAATCCATGTTTTCCCGTGACAGTGATTCCTTCTTTCCACTTCTGGAGCTCTGGAAGAGAAGATGTAAATGAATGTGCAATGATTGCACAACCCGGTTATGCAACGAGGCTGACGTGGTAGCGTATACATATGTAGAAAACGCCTTTTTGAAGAGATGACTTTAAAGCACAGTTTCACCACCTTCTCCCCAAAAATGAGGGCAACTGCATTACTGGCTTCACCTGGTTAACCTGCATATCGAAGCACACCAAATACTCAGCTTCTGTTGACTGAGGATTACTGTTGATCAAGCAGAAAAATAAGTCAGTTCTTGTGGGCTGTTTATTTGGGAAGGAGTTTTTTAGCTTGGGGCCTGGAGCCCAGGCAATTAGACTACTCAGTCCTGGGGCAGTGTGCTGCACTGTAGTGTTTTTTACTGTCAGCATAATCTGAACCACCTAAGAGTGTGGTTTTTTTCTTTTTTTCAAATGAGTGATGGCATTTCAGTTGGAGGCGTCCTGTGCTAGTCCAATAGGTCATTGAGCAAGTGCTCAGCATTCCTTGCATCTGGGAACCCAATTCCTTGCTCCCTATAGTTTTTAATGTCTCTGGAAGACGACATGCAGCACTGCTGACTCCTGTCTTTGTGTGAAGCAGGGGGACTCATGGAATGGTGCTTTTACTGCATTTTTGAGGCAGGCTGCATAGTAAGGCTGCCCTACCACTGAATGTGATGCAAGCATTCATTTTGTCACTTCCCTGGCAAGTTACGCTGTGTGCCATGTGGGCTGATGGGCATAATTACTGATACCTCAGGGGAAGGACAGACTTCCTAAGCTCCCTTCTTCCGTGTTTTCCACTGAGCAGTTCAGCTACTGGGCATGTGGAAAGTTGTTCTCCTAGCTAAGATGTGCAGTCTCTACAAACTGAATCTCTCCCATCTCACCCAAAAGGGCTGAGGCCATTGTTAGCATGATGTCCTGTCGCTCTTGGCCTGACTGTGGCTTGTACATTTTTACTTATGTGTGGGAAAATAAACCTTTTTGTGCCCCAGTTGCTTCCCTTGATTCTGCAGTAATTCCTTGTAGGTAGAACCAGTAAGTGATGTTATCTTCATGTGTGGTGCTTGTTGCTGATTGAAAGGAAAATTCTGCAAACTAAGCAAGTAGACTGACCTGACGACTCCTCATGACAACTGCCTACTTTTAGTTAACATTCAGAATATTTTTATCCTAGTTTACTCCTTAGAGGCTAATAGAGTGCTGCTAGAGTAATTTTCAGATGAATCATGCCATCTGCCATGCATGCTTCGCTGTTTCAGCAGTAGGGGAGGAGAGGGAAGATACACATACAGTAGTTTGAAACAGTATGTTTGCATTCTCTCTAAAGCTAATTTAAGTTTCAAAGGTGTTTTGTGGTTGGTTGTTTGGTTTTGGTTTTTTGGTGGTTTTTTTTTGTTTGTTTGGAGCTTTTTTGTTGTTTTTGTTTTTTATTTCCTACCAGGCATTTTATATTTCTTGCTTTGGCTGCAAGTTTAACATGGGACTCCAGGACTGATACTGATCTCTTGGATGGTCAGTGCCAAACTTTGCAGAAGCACTCTAGACATGCTTGATCTGAGTTGCTAGTGAGTTAAAGTGGACCACTGCAAAGTCCTTTTTTGAAAATACAGTTCAAATACAGTTCAAATGTTGAGCATTTGGGTTGCCAGCTAGAATGTGCACCCCGCTAAAAACAAAAGATAATAAAAAATCTGTAGAGCAGTTAGAACCGGTGGGTTTAGCCTGGGGGTTTGGAAGGAAAAGGTTGCTTGTGGGATGAGTTCTGTGGGGCTCATGTTCAAGATTTGTTCTTCTGGAAGCTGTCCTGAGCCACGGGAGGAGTGTCCCTAGCATGCAGCTGTCCTACCTGTGGGAAAGTGCAAACTGGTGCTTGAAACAAAAAGTTCCTAATCACATTGGATGTGTCACGTCCCGTTGTGTTTTGTCCAGAAGCAATTATTTGGGAGACTAGCCAATCTGTTAGTAAGGTTCATGGGTTTGGGTTCAGAGAGGGATGGAATCATAATCTTGAGGAGTTTGTATGTCAACCCTATTCCATCTTTGAGAAGCAGGTTGTGATATTAGATAATGCTTTAACTATAACCAGGTAGAGTAAATTCTTCTGTTTTAATATATTAAAAATCTTCCCTTGCTGGCTGTCCCAAAGATCTTATTTTCTCATCAAATGATTTGGCTGATGAACCATTTGCACTGAAAAGTACTAATAGATTGTGTGCTTTGTTCACGTCTTTAAGCTTCTTCCAGCAGTTTCAACTCATGTGCTTAGTTTTAGTGCCCTGACAATTGTATTTAAAGAAATTGAGAGCAGAATATTGAAATGTGGAGCAATTAAACTGTTTTCTTCCCTTTTCATGCATTTCACCCCCGCTCCTCAAGGGAATGATATGTCTGGTAAACTCCACTTAATTATGTGAGGTCAGTTGAAGGCTTGAGCAATAGCAGGCTCTCTTTTTCATGCAAGAAAGACAATTTTTAAATGCCAGGAATCAAAAGCAAGGACTGCTTGCCAGTGGAGAGGAGTTGTTGCACCAGATATTGAGTTCACATGCAAACAGATCTCTGCTACCCTTAGATGAGGATTAGTTTATGCCCTGAAGCAAACAGATTATTAACTCTTGTAATTTTATTTTAGCATGTTTAACAACAGATACTGTTGCTTATAAAACCATTTAATCCTTTTTTAATCACTGCAAGTTATTTTTCCAGCAGTTATCCTGCAGCCATGGTTTCCAATGGTTAGTTATTTATTGAGCAAAACATAGCAAACATCTCTTTGCCCGTGTATATTTTAAGCCATTCTTTAATGCATTGGATTCAAGTTTAAAATAAAAAAGGAAAAGAAAAAAAGTTGGGCCTCTGCTTCTTTTTCCTTTCCTCCATCTCTATTCCCCAACTCTTCAAATACCTGCAGCATCCCCTTTCTTTCCTCTTTGTACACTCTCTGCTGCATCCTCAATTCCCCTTCAGTTTTCCCTGGCCACTGCTGTTGCTGATGTGAAACACCAGCAGATAATCCCAGCAGATTTTTATTAGCTTGGGCTTTGCTCTGTACCTCAAGGCATTTATTGATAAATAGAAGCCTTGTATTATGGGATGTCTAAACAGGAGCATGTGACTGCCCTCTGCATTGGATTTGAGAACATAGGAAATAGCAGTGGTGGCAGTGGCATCACGGTGCTCTTAAAGGAGGCAGTGCCTTTTCTTAGAGCCAAGGGTGCCATGGGGGAAAGGCTGGCAAGCTTTCAGGTGTGCAGGAGGTTCTTCCTGGATGAAATAAAAGCTGCCAACATCAAAAACTATACGGCCAAGAAGAAATATTTCAAAGATGATGAGAGCAAGAACATCACTGGCAGGTGTAGAGAAGGGACGCCAGGGGAGGCAGAAGCCTGAATGGCTCTCCTAAGTGAGAGGGATGAAAGCTGTTGGAGTTTAGAGAGGTTGGTAGGAGCAGAGGAAAAGAAAAACCTGCATAATTATTGGTATCATTGCTTATCTTTTACCCCTGTTTCCTGTCTACTTCTGGGGCAAGAGCTGGTATTTCCTGTACTTTCCATTGCCAGCTGGCTGCCATGCCATGCCATGCAGTGCAGGTGCCCAGCAAACAAACTGATGCTGCAGCCTGTCCTTCAGTAACCAGGCTGGAGTGAAAGTGCGCCAAACCTCTTAATTACCAAGTTATCATCCAGGGTGAGACAGAGGTAAGAAATAGCTGACACCAGAAATCACCTACCAGGTTAGGCATTTTTTTAGCTAGGCCTGATGTGTAAAAGTACCAGCACGTGATGGATGCATGAAATAAAATGCGAAACAGAAAGAGGGGTGGAGAGCCTCAAGCTTTTTTGGGTTTGTTGCTCAGTCCTGGGATCTTTCAGCATCTTTCAAAAATCTGTCCTCTCCATGCCAGCCAGTGGGATGCAGTGTAGCAGTGCTGCCTTGTGTGTGAGGGTAATCTCGTGTTCTGTCTGGTGCGTGTCTGAAATGAGGGTGTGTGTCAGAGAAACAAAGAATTGTTCAGGCTGGAAAAGACCTTTATGTATATGTTATATGAGCCACTTCCCAGCACAGCGTGAAAGGTTAGGAGTGAGAATGAGACAGTGGTAACATTTATGTGTTTCTTACTGTAGGAGCTTTGTCTCTTGGCTCTGATTAAGCCAGTGTTTAGCCTGTGAAGATATTTTTCCTCTAACGCTGGGAGATCTGCTATTACGAGTGATTTTGCCATCGGGGCCGGATGGCATAAAATGAATACCTGCCTGACTTGATATAATTTGATTAGTCCGTCTTTTGCTGGGAGAATCCCTTGCTCAGGCCTATCCCAGGGATAAATGAATCATGCAGAGCAGAAATTGAAATTGCCAATAAAGGGTTTAAGTTTGTTGCTGGTAAGTGACTGTTAAATGAGCTTTGCTGTGGGATATGTGCCTTTTCCTAGAAATGTCTTTAACTGAATTATACTGAAATATTAAACTTCCTTCCAAATTTAGGGGAAAATCCCAGAGGCTGGAATGCTTTTATAGTCAGAAACTTCTGACCAAGTTTATTGCTATTGCTGCTGATTTGCTAGACTACCACTTACACTAAATTTTACTACATGAGAAATAGAAATGGAGTAGCAAAGCATATCTCAATTGAATATTCCCTCTCCTCATTAACACCTGTTTTCCTCTGCCATGTAATCCATGTGTTAATGTTCACATAGGCAACACCAATAGGAAAAATAGATCTCTCTAACTGTTTAAGGTTTGACTTCATCTCGTAGTGGCAAGATCACATAACTGCTGATGCAAACCAGTTGTGGGAGAGTACAGTAAGGTTCTGAGGTTCCTCTGCAGCTGCAGAACTTCCCTGACCAAGTAGCTGGTGTGGACATCACAGTCCCCTTCTGAAAAATGTGTGAGGTTCCCTGCAGTTCCTTCCAGTTAGGAAGGAACCTTTATTCAAGCCTAGTGGTTCCTATCCATTTGTTGTCTTTTGTGATTCAAAGTTGGTGTTGCAAGGAAAGCCCTTGGGTAACTGTAGAAGGGAAAGATGTGAAGAGGGTTATGTAGTCTGCTTTTAGCTTAGCAGGCTGGTCTGTGTGGGATTGGTAGTCGGTGGAGGGGAATAGGTTCTAAATGTTCACAGGGACGAACTTCATCAGGCACAGTAATTCCTGAGAAAGGAGGCAGCCCTTGTGACCTTCCATAGAGGTCTTTTTAGACTCAAAATTATGAGACACCATTAGTTTAGGGAAGAGGCCAAGGGACAGCTTCAAGTGTTGACAAAATAACATCAAATTCAGGCCTGTAGTCCCAAGTGCATGGGACTAAGATGGTATCTTGGACCACGTTGTTTCCAGCTCACATAAAGATTTTGTGTTTTGACTCCAGAGGAGACTGGCCCAATTTGCCATGTTGTGCAGACACTGGAAGTTTAGGAACCTCTGGGTTTTTCTCTGTACAGGCTATAGTTTGGCAAACTGATTTGGAAACCAAGATCTGAGTATCTTCTTACCCATATCACAGTGGCCACTAAAGGACTGGAAAAAAGGTTCTGTAAGAAGGATTAAAAAAGCAAGTATCTTCTAGTCTGGAGAGAAATCACAGGTTTCACTTACGATAGTAACAGTCTGCTCTTCCAAGGAGGTAGGAAGGTGACAGCCATACATGGGGTTTAACCCGCACCTAACTCCCTGCTTGCCAGCACTGGGAAGTCTTAACTCTGGTCTCCTAAACACTGAGCACAGCCACACAATTCACACACAGCAGAGGTGGGTGGTTTTTTTAGATATCATAACTTCCGTGCATATGCAGTCCAGTAGGGTTGTCACCCTTCTCCCTTTTGAAAGCAAGACCCGGGGTACACAGGAGTATGACATGTCCCGCTTGCATATGATGAGATAGTTCTTCGAGCCAGAGATGGCCATGACATCCACCAGTCTCGGGCTTGCCCATTCCGAGGACAGAGGTAGGGCATATCCAAACTGCAAGTTGTTCTGTTTTTTCTAGAAAGTCTGCAAAGGCTGGATGGTCTTGATATAGGAACAAAAGCTGCAACATGCTGGTAACCTCAGCGGGTTGCAGAGAAATTTTCTCGTATTTGGGAGTAGTAGAGTTCTGAAAATCAAAGCAAACGAATGTGTTTTGGTTGTGGTGTTTGTAAGAAAAGGCAAGAGAGGAAATGAGAAAGACTTTGAAATGTGAGTTAAATCGTGAGTGCCATGAGTTGTTGTGTTTTTCTGGCTTTTTTGCTCTGTAAAATCCTGCTGTCATTGAGGCTTAGGAAAGTTTTACTCTCTGAAGAGAAGACAATATGTGTCACAAAGAAAAGGAATATCTTAAAGGTATGTAATCTGCAACGTAATGGAAGGGTTTGTTATGGAGAAAAACTGCAACCGTAAGACCTTATAGGATTTCCTATCAGTTTAAAAAAACAATCTTTACCTGGAAGCATGAACTCTTCATTAACATTGTAAATGCAGAGAATGAAAGAAATAGAGAATAAAAGAGAATTCTCATATTCTTTATGAGAATAAAAGAAAAAGATACAGAATTAAATGAGTGTCAAAAAAGCTGAAATTAATAAGGAAGATAACTTGCTATGAGTTGCATTTCGGGAAATAAATATACCCATTCAGAAAATAATTAAAAAGAGTTAAAAGAAAAGCTTGTGTAATTCAAAGCTTGTGTGCTTTTTCCAACTTTGTTGTTCAGAACAAGGTATGACAACTGTCTGCAAATCTTGTCTTCAGACAAATACATTCTTTTCTGGGATCTTTGGGTCAGAAGGAAGAAATTTTTTTCTCTTACTGGTGTAGGATAGAAAAGAGCAGATTTTTGCTTTCAAAAGCTGTGCTGTGTAATGTCACTGAACAGATCTGTTCACATCACCAAAGCCAAAACGGAAATAAAAGAAAAAAAAGTCCAGAAGTTTAAAATGAACCATTCTTCCTTCATTTTTAAGGGCTGAAGTCCAAAGTGTGAAAGGGATTAAAAATTCTAAATGTATCTGGGGGATATTTATAAATCCCAATTTCTTGCTATTCCAAATGCTGAGCGTTTTGTTCTTCTTTGTAGTGTTGTCATCGAAGTTGTTTTGATTTGTAACACTTCCTTGAAGTGTAGCTCTGATGTGAGATGTAGCCCAAAAAATATGGAAAGTTTGCTCAGTTTAGAAAAAACCCTTAATGAGTCACAAGGAGGTAATGAATCCAGCTTCTGGGCCCATCGCTGGAATATTCATTATTATGGATGTCATAAAACATCATAAAAAAGGTTCAGTTCAAGAGTTAAGTAACCATGCTTGGGATTGCCTGTTTTCTTCCAGGTAGGTAGCACCTTGCTGGCCAGTCCAAGCTGTTTTACGGACCTGGTGGATGCCCCAAGGAACGTTGTTTAGGAGGGGCTGAAGGATGCTGTGGAGTTTGGGGGCCTTTCACTTGGGGCTTGCAGTATTTGGGGGCTGCTAAAGATAAAGGAGTGAAAGTAGCGAAGCTGGGGAGGAGGTGCAGATTGTGGGATTGAGGTTATGCCTGTGGGAAGCTGTGGGGTACATGGTGTGGGGGGGTGATGGTGTGGGTTGATCTGCAGGAAACCATGACATGGTTTGTTGTGCTTGCATAGCTTTAGCGTATCCACCTTTCACATGCCGATATTTTCACTTATTTTGGCTTGCATTTCTGTTGAATGGCAGTGGAGAGGAGCAATTGCAAGGGGGACAACTGTGAATGTATCAGAAACCATCACAGAATGGTGTGAAGCCTAGGGACAGGCCCGGGAGGAGAGGGGTTTCGGTGTCCCTGCTGGTGGTGGTGGGGCAGCTGAGGAGGAGCGCAGGCCTGGAGCAGTGTGGGGGCTGGTGGTGGAACCTGGAGCTGAATCTGGGACCATGAGTCAAAGTCCCATGACTCCATTGCAAGATCATTAGCCCTTTTAAGTAGCTGCCAAGAATTAGGGCTGATGGATAGCATCAGAACAGAACTCAAATTATTTGGGGTTTTCAGCTAGGAAACAGCATGGGGTAGAAACCAGCACTGCTGTGTGTCACAGGCAAACTCTGGCGTGGCAAAACGTGCATAGGATGAAAATGCCTGTCCTGCTGCAGTTCTAGCTCTGAGTCCCGGCCACTGCTACCCACAAGATGTTGATGTTTTAAAGGTCATAATAAAATTGAGTTACCAAAGCATGCATAAGAAGCTGCAGAGAGGATATGCAAGAAATGGAAATAGTTCATTTGTACATTTAAACTGTACATTTAAAAAATTTTCAGTCAAGAGACACCGCTCTAAAAGTAATTTTATACTTTAATCTGCATTTTTGGTATAGTATTGGTAATAAATAACTTAGTTATTGATTACCAGTTTCTTAGCAGTAGTACTCTGGGAATTAACATTTGTTTTTCCTACTCCAGTCGAAATTATTAATTTATAATTTGTTATTCTACATGTAAAGCAGAAAAATGTGAGGATTTTTTTTTCCCTACAATAAAATGTTGGAGAAATTTTATTTTCTTAGTGCAGGTTATTTTA
Source organism: Machaerirhynchus nigripectus (assembly GCA_013397975.1). NCBI lineage: Eukaryota > Metazoa > Chordata > Aves > Passeriformes > Dicruridae > Machaerirhynchus > Machaerirhynchus nigripectus. The sequence goes on along the minus strand of VZRQ01011077.1, from coordinate 595,851 downwards.
ATTCAAAGAATTTTGTATTCTTTGTGAGTGTAATGTCAATTACTGTGTCTTTCAAATATGCAGAGTCATAGAACTTGCAATCCTTTCGGACAGATATCTCTCTGAAAACAATGAGGGCTGTGTTTGCGATATTCACTCCCATTTTTTTTTTCTTAATTTCTGCAAATACTCTCTATTTGTATTTTCGACTGTTTTAGGTACTTTTATTTATTTTTTGAGAATGGGTGTTACTTAAAATTTTAATAATTTGCTTATAGATTTTCCTTTATTGTTCTGGTTTTTATATGTTATTCTGTTGTTTTAAGTATTCTATGTATGTAGACCACTCTTTGTGTGTATAAAAATACATGTGCTCCAAATTTGAGCTTAAAGTAATCATCTTAATATATCTGTACTTTTTGTCTAAGTCCTTAAAATAATGATGCTTATTTTCTTCCTCTTGTTACTGTTCTTTCAGTTTGCAAAAAGCTTGAAGGACTGATTGCACCTTGCTTACAATACTGCTGTTACATATTTCTGTGCTAGGTAAAGGATGAGTTTTTCTGAGTTGCTGGTGTTTCATGGATCTCTTAACAGCTTTCAAAGGGACGTTTTGTGTGGTTTGTGTATAGTGTTTGGGCAGACCTGACAGAAGTAGGGCACTGTTCTCTTGCTAACAATGTGTGAAGCAAGAGATGGCACCTTTCCTCTGGAGTTCACAGCTAGAGGTCTTGAGTGTGCAAACACACCACTTGAGTTGTCAGCATGTTGTGAACACTGCGACCTGACTAAAGACAGTTTTTTGGGAGCAAAAGTGCCTTAAGATTAGACCCTAGACCTTTACCTCAGCTCAGTCAACCTGTTGTTTACAGGATCCAAGTGTTGGAATCACTCTGGCAGAGACACTGTTTGTCTCAAATTTTGTGTTCTTCAGCTGTTTGTGCAGTATTTTTTCTTCTGTATTTTTTCCTAAGGTATTGTTTTTGTAGTCCATATTGGAAAACATGCTGTTTTTTATTTTGTAATTTGATTGTAATAAGGGCTTTGTTAATCAAAAATAAGTGCAATAAGGCAGAATGAGTTGGTTATTTTTACATTTTCCTGTTTAAAAAAAAATAGCCTCAGTAAGTGAGCCACAATGAGCCGTGATGTATTTCCTCCATCAGGATGGAGAATAAGCCATTTATTATTTCAGCTCTGACTCAGAGTGAACCTGCTGACACCGAGACATTTTATAATCATAAGGAACAGGTTAGGGCAGTAACTTGGACGCCAGGCTGGGGATTACCTACTTATTACACTGTTTTACAATCTGGATACTTTAGGTTTTCTGGCAGAATGTCCTAAACCTCACACTAAACATCACGTTGTTATTGTACAATTACTGCTTGCAGGTCTTGCTGTAGGTGGTGCCAGCTAGACAGATACCTTCATTATAATTATCCTTTTTGCTATATATAAAGATTTCATCCCTTTAATCCATGTAAAATTTACTGCTCTTGAAAGTGACACTAATAGTTACACTTCTCACCCTTCTTCCTTGTCCTATGTTGTTCCCAAACTGACTAGGGCTGGGCTTGCTCAATCCAGAAATGGGAGATTTCCAAGGAGAACTTGGTTTCTGTGGGAAGCAGTGTTGATCACAATAGACAGTGCTGGTGGTCACTGCATGGTCCCCCGACACAGTCTTTGAGAACAGCAGTGCTAATTCCAGTGTCCTGGCCAAACTCCAGATGAATAATTACTTTTTGGCTGCCTTGAATTCATCTACAGCTTCAGCTGGAGAAGTTGAGCTTCATTTCCCTTCTTGTAAACAATCCTGTGGTGTTGCAGCGAAGTCACTGCTTCACCGCACCTTAGAGGTAACTGCGTTTTGCCATCGGGTGAGTGGCTTTATCCTTGCACTTGTGCATAGCCTGAGAAATGCTTGGGTACATTTTTGGATGGTAAGTCCTGGCTTCCATTCTTTGCGTTTGTAAAAGCATCTATCCCATCATCTTTGATGCTTGTTGGATTGGCCAAGCCAACTCCTAAAATGCTCCTTTTACGATGACATGTGTGACACCATCTTGTACTCTACTTTTTCAATAAGAGCCCATTTATTACATTTACTGATAAATGAGGGCATCTGTGAAGTTCAGAGCTATGTGATAGCTGGGTGTTGAAAGAAGACTAGGAAGGGAATATTGAGATCCTCTTAGTGGATGAGCTAAGACTCCTCCCATGTAGCTATTTAAGCACAGTAGGTGGTCTCTTGCTCTTTAATAAGCAGCGCAGTAGGCAACCCGTGGCTGGATGTCTCTAGTCTGCTCAAACCCACAGACATACAGAGTAAATTAGAGAAGTAGAAAGGTAGGTCAGAAAATCATGTCTACTTTTGACAGTCTTCAAAAATAAGAGCGTAGCCAGTGCCCTGTTCTGGGTATTGGGTGTTCACGTGGCCTCATTTCCCCATGCGGGGAGGAAGGCTGGCTTGCTCAGTGAGAAGGACTAGTCCTTCTTTTAGAGGAGTACTGCAGCTCCCTCCACACACAGGAGCTCTGCCAGTATTTCACTGCTCTTTCCTCTAACAGCAGAGGCTTGAGGTTTTGTGCTCCTGAGAGCAGAGGTCAGTGGTGATTCTATAGGTTGGTTTATGCTGGTGATTTGGTTTAATCTGAAATCTGGCTAAATGTTCCCTGAGCTGCATAGCTGATAGACCCTTGTGTTGAATTGATTTTTGTCAGAGGGTGACAAATGGAGTGTGATTCAGATGTCCTCTTCCACATTTAACACACGCTGAAGTTACTTGCAAGAGACAAACTGCAGGCAGGATGGCTGAAGATCTTGGCCTCTTGTCTTGATTTTCTGTGGGGTGCACAAGAGTTTAATTGCTTTTTTATGGGGAAGATGGAGAAGTTAACCTCAGAGTTAAGCTTATGCTGAGATTTGCTGTTGAGTTCATCTTTTGTATAATATGTGTAATCTTTTTGTTGCCAGATACCAAGTACATTTTTGACTACAAATACCAAGTCAAGATTCCACGACTCTTCCTATACACATAAGAGCTCACTGTTTGTCATTTATTCTCCCAAAGAAGTTAGGCTTTGCGTGATCCACTCTTAAACTGCGCTTTTGATGCAATTCCCACCTTGTCTTGATGAGGGGACTATGCATCATTGTCTTATTGAAGCCTGCTCCTCTATTCAACACATATTTTACTGTTTCATCTCTTCCCTTCCTGGTTGCTCAGAAAGTACACCAGTGTTGCAGCATTTCTGTCTTGCAGTATCACATCTATTCAAAACCTGATACTTGATGAGAGTCAGAATTGGTTTCTTTACGAATGCAAGTTGCCCATTTAGCTGTGAAGAGTGACTTGAGCAAGGGATCACAAAAACTGCTTCCAAAAGCTGTTTGCATAGCAAATTTTGCTTGGTGTTTTGTTTTTAAATCATCTTTAGGGAGTATGTGTTACTTTAATGTATTGTCACAATCAGGATGTAGGGAAAGCACACGGTTTAAAATTTAGAATAGAGAGTCTGATGGCTTCAGGCTCCTTGGAAATGGCAAAATTGGGCTTACAAGCAGTTCATTGTAGGAGCCCAGGAATTTCACCAGCTGTGCTGAAGCTCCAGTGTATGTAAAGAATGTATGAAGGCTGAAGGCATAGACCTTCTGGGAAAAAAATCTGATGGTGAACATGCAGTTTTCTTCATAAGTGAGTGTTAATGCCAGGCTTCATAACCTGCTGTCTGTATGTTACACTGCATCTTCATAAATCTTTGCATATTTGCATTTAGAAAAAACTAAAGTATTCAACCAGTGTAGTCCTCCTTAAATCATCCAAGGATCCAAAATTGTACCTGGTTTTCTGTAGGCTTGTCAGGTCTCATGGGTCTGCACAGATCTTCCAAGATGCAGAGAAGTACAAGATTCTAGGCTAAAATACAGATATATCTAATCTGAAAAGTAGCAGTATGTAAAGATGTTGTGCAAAATACAGAAGTTTAAAGACAATATAAGTCCAAGGGAGAATTTGTATTATGAACCCCTTATTTATCACATAGACCGTGTTCCTTTAATGACTGGTTTTAGTTTTGTTTTTGGTTTTCTTTTCAATCTGGCCTGAACTTGTGCTCAAGGGAAAACTGGAAGGCACAGGTTTTGAATAGACTTTGACTATGTTGTTTGCAGAACCAGAGAGCTCCTCCCAGAACAGGCTTAACGTGTGAATGGCCCTGGAGCTCCTGCGGACAGACAGGTAGCAGGTTTGGAGATAGGACTGTAGTTGATCGGTGCTTGCATTGGGGTCATATGACTGGGTAAGTAGGAAGAGCTGCCTGATCATTTAAAGTAAGGAATTACCTTTGTATGTCTGTCAACACAGAAAGTATGAGTACCTGTTCCTTGGGAGTTACAAGGCGGCTTTTTTAGTGAGATTTTTGTGTTGTCAAAATACTTTGTATTTTCTCTGCTGTTGTTACTTGGTCTGGCGGTAGCACTGCATTAGGTGTTAGCTACCACAAACCTTTTTCTAGGCAAGCCAGGTCCCCAGCTGAGAGAGTTTTCTGCTTCATACTTCCCTTTAAACTTAAAAAGACTCAGGCAAATAATTATTTATGAAATGAAAAAGATGTTACCGCACATGGGAGAAAAAGTGATGAAATAAAAATGAGAGCTGCAGGACTAAAGTCTAGGTACTTACATCCAGGTTAGTAAAGAGACATATAGTGGTTACATGTTCCCTTAGATGCACAGTGCTGGTTAATGAGCATCTCTGTATTCATAAACCAGGAATGTACAGGTGATTAACTCTACGCATGCCAAGCATCTTTCTACTACAGTTACTTAGTATTATTAGCTTCACACTTACAGTCAAAAACTGGTTTAAGGCTAAGGTTTAAGGCTAAATTCTACTAACCCGGTATTTCCATCAATTTATCAAGCTGGATTTGTATTAAGCTCAAGTATGTGCGCCTCCCTTGTCATTTGCTTTATGATAAGAATCTTTGTTGAAAGACTCCAGCTGGATATATGTGTATATTTTATTCTAAATTTCTGAGGAAAACCTGAGAACATGCACTAGGAAAAACTGGAGTTTTTCCTTGAAGAGCAAGTACTTATAATTGGATGACCTCTAAATATGCTCTACATACATAAACACTAAAAAACTGTGAGAAGTATTTTGCTAGAGCGTATTTGTGGTAGTTATCCCAAATATTTAATAGCAAGGGTCTTTCTAGGAAGCATGCTATTTCATTTAAAAGATGATAGTAAGCTCTCAGTGCAGAGAAAACCCATTCCATAGTATGTCAGAAACCACAGTGTGTTGCTTACTGCCTTTGGGTCTCTGCTCATCTAATTTCTTTGAGCCATTGCTTCCTTTGTGAACCTACCGCTAAGTATCTGGCCAAGAAACCCCTGCCTCCCAAGGTAATAGCTGTGGAAAATCAGAGAAGACAGCAAAGAAGTTTTAAGCTGTTGCATTGTAGGAAGTATTTAGGTGTGGTTTTGAGTCTTCTTCCTTTCTGGGAGGTGGAAACGATCCTTTTTTTTTTAAGTGCATTACCTGCACACAGAGTTTTTCTTGCTCTCCATTGCTTTGTACAACTGGGTCCCATCCCTTTTGTTTTTTAAATTTTAAAATGGTTTATTCTTCCTTTTTACATTATTCCTTTTACCTTCCGTCTGTTACAAAATAGCTGCTCCCAGAAAGAGGTTCTGCATGGCATCTAATCGGTTTTTCTTTACACCTGTCAGGAATGCACCTTCTAATGATGGTTTCTGCAGAGCTGGCACGAAAACACCTCCCTGCGTCCTTGAACTCCAGCCCTCGTGCACGTCACGTAAGGGTGTCAGGGAATGTTACAGTGTGTGTGAAGCTGGCAGGGTGATGGTTGCCAGTGCTGCTTGGACCAGAGGCTGTGAGGACTGACTTAGTGCCCAGATGGCTTATGTTATTCCCCTTCACACAGCCCTCTGCTGCACTGGGAGAAGCAGTCCACATTTTTGTGGGAGGGAAGCCCTCTTCAGCAGCATCAGCCATCACTCTAGCCTTGCAGGACTGTGGTGAAAGAAGAAAGCCCGACCCTCAGTCCGTGTCCTTTTGCCCCATTCCACTGCCTTCTTTCCCCAAGGCAAAGAAACCTCCTGCCTGGTGCTTCCTTCCCTTCTGCAGCAGCCTGAAATTTGCCTGACCATGATAAAGGATTAATAGCTTTTGTAGAAGGAATGAGGCTTGGATGGATCTGGTTAGTTGAGTCCGGGTTTGAAAAGATAGAGGATGGGCGTGCTGCAGTGGGAGTGAGTGCATGAGCTAGATGGATGGAGGAGGTCATGCTGCAAGGAGTGGAAAACACCTTTTTGGGGCTGTTCTCAGCTTCCCACTTACAAATCTGGTAATGCCACCAGATTCAGTTTTGCCTACGCTGTTGAGAAACCTTGAGCTGGTCCTAGGCAAATATCAGTCACACGTAGTTTGTCTGGGTGAGGATTTGATGCCAGAATTGCTAATCGGCTCAGGACGTCTGGGTATGCTTTTTTCTACAGCAGTGTGTGGGCAGAATGCTGTGCCTCATGCTCCCGTGGGTGATTGAACTTGCCGGGTTTTATAGCTTTGAGACTTTGGCCTCTACCACATGCATCAGCATGAAATTGGTGCCAGGCTGGAGCTTCTAAAAGAGGCATTTATGTGGGGAGGCTGGGTTCAAAAAACAGCTTTGGAGTCACTGGCTGCAGTAACACACTAGTGGGGCTGTGAAATATAAGGGAAGCTGTTACCAGAAGTATGAGAATATGCACAGCCAAAGCCCAGTGTTTCTGCTGTGAATGGCCAAATGGGAATTTTGACTGAAATGGGGTAGAGAAACACAAGTAGAAGTTGTATTTTTATTCAGTATATATATCTAGGTAAATGAAATAGAAACTCTGCTATTGCCAGAAAGGGCAGCTTTTAGGGGATCTTAAACTTATGTTTATATTGGAATTTCAAAACATATAAATAAATGGCATGAAGTTACAAACATGGAAAACAGGATAGACACATGACCAAGTGTTTATGAACATCTATCCTGTCCCAGACCTGCAGCATAGCATGTGATGTTGTTGTTTCTCCTCCAGCAGAAGGTGAGGGGGGAGTCACTGGAAAGAAGAGAGTATAACTTGGTTTAGTGTAACCTGAAATCCTTTCACAGGGAGTTTTTTAGCTTAGAGAACACAGTACTCTGAGTCATCTAAAATAAACATATTTATTTTTCAAAGACACTTTCTAGTTCCTTAGTGCATGATTTCTGTTGTAGTCAGTGTTTAATGGTGTTGGAAGCTGCAGCAGCTCTCAAATGCACCCGAGTCCCTTGGAAGCCACAAGTCTGTGTTTTGGTTTGGCAGATGCTTTTCTTTAACAGACTAAGTTGTTGCCACTGTTGGAAGGCATCTTGGGAGCCAGAGAAGTCCTTCTTCTCTGGGAGGAGGTGCTGAACTTTTTCCCGAGTCGAGTGACAGAGATGCTTCAATTCCTTGCGTGGTGCTCTGGTGCTGCGGAGCGTGCTGCGAGCTGTGCTGCAGTGCAGAGCCGCTCACAGCGGGCTTTCCTAAGTGCAAATCCTTGAGATCTTTTGTAAGTGCAAACATCCTGCAGCCTGTACTGTACCGTGGCTCTTCAAAATGGTAAAGAGCAAAATACATTTCCTCCTTCCAAACCCTGTAGCCCTGAGAGGCCTGTTGCCAGCCAGGGCAGGGTCCTGGTCTCGGCATCATTTCCTGCATGAACCTTTGCCCTCGCGTCTCGGGGCACCATAACTCTGCGGCCAGGCTGTCACAAACTCTCTTCCTGTGATTGTTATCCCGACATCTCCCTTCCAGTTTGTTTTACAGCACAACGATAGCGAAGGCAGGGAGGAAGGAGTGGGGAGGAGTTCCAGCTGTAAAAGGATTTCTCCCCCCTTAGTATTGCTGTCTGTCCGGGCAAAGCTGTGCCTGGCTTTCTCACCTGCTGGGGAAGGAGGATGTACAGGGAGGAGGCAGGCAGTACCCCATGGCACAGGATCCGTGAGATGTAGCTGGCAAGGACAGGGGATATTTGACCTATCAGGCCTAATGTCAGGATTAAAACCAATTAATATGAATGCATTTAGCACTGCCTGCAGGCTCTGTTCATTACATGACCGCAGTCAAATGATGTTTTAAAAGTGAATTTCAGAATATAAAAGTGGCCTTTTGGAAATTAGGCCTAAGATCCTTGTGCTCCAGTCTTTTCTCTGCCTGGGATCTAACTCTAATTAGAATTCAAGATGAAGGCACGCATCCATCCAGTGGAACACCTTCATGTTCAAGCAAGGGCTTTGAATTTATTTTGTTGAAAGCACATACCTATGACTTAAAGTAGACAGATAACTGGGACATTGAATTTTGAAGCTGTGCATATATCTTCATAAATACTGAATTTTCATTTTTTTAATTTGTCATGTTTAATTAAATGAATAAGAAATGATGCTACTGCTGTCACATCGGGCTCCTGAAATATGATGTAGTGTTACTGTTATTTGTGTGCATAAAATACTCACTAAATTTTGCAAGCTGAGAATCTTCATCAAGAAGGTACTTGCTGCTGTTGAAGCTTTTGGTCATATTGCTTGCTAAGAGGCAGAAACAAAAAAGTTACTAAATAGAAATGTGAATCCTGTTGACTACCTTAAAAAACACAGTAAGGGTCTCTGGTCTTTTAGAATAACTTTCACTAAAACCATTACAAACCTTCTTAGAAATGATGTCTTTTGCATACTATCCCAAGTCCTAGAAGTAAGCAGGCAGAGTGAGGCTAACTTGCATGTGCAGACATGTCTGCAAATAGCAGTAAGGACAGAGTTCACTGTCAGCTGTGAACGGGGCTTGTAAAGGCACATTAAAATACTAGGGGTTATTTAAGTTAAACCTCTGGTTAAATACAAAGTTGGGGCAAATGTGATACACAAAAAGCAATTGAAAACACATGCCAGGCAAAAATATTCAAGAATTTGTGTGTTGGTATGAGCCTTGGATGAAAGTAAGTTATGCGAGCCTGCCTCTGCTTATTCCTTTGGGAGTGGAGCTATGGAAAAGGAGGTATTACCAGCTGTTGTGCAATGTAAGACTGCCTCATCTTACATTACATTAGCAGGAGGGTTGCCTCATCTTAACATTTAAGGATTATATATATACACACATATATAAGGAAATACATATATGTATTATACCCACCTATAAACTAAATATTTTACAAACAGTGTTTCTGTTGCTAATTTGCATATGATGTGTCTATGTTTAAAAAACCAGAACCATGTAAAATGTCCAGTACACAAATAATGGTGCTGCTGCAAAGGCAGATGCATCTATGTGCTCAAATCCTATTTCTGCAGCAGTTTCATGCTGTGGTTTTAAAGCTGGACCAAATGTGTTGTGCCATTATCCAAAGATAAGGGTGAATCAGATTTCTACTTGTAATGAGGTCTTCCATTGTTGTAGTCTTAGTGCTTAGTTTCCATATATACAGTTTCTTTTTAAATAGAAACTTCTGTTTCTCTCATTTTCTCTGTACCATGGGTCATAGTTATTTTGATTCTCCCAGCACATGGTTTAATAAAGCCCATTTTTTATAGGAAGTAACTGAGTAGGAAATATTGGTTGAAGGATAAGACTTAGACAGCTGTGTTATACAGAGGATCGTTTTCTGTTTTTGTGGGGTTGCCACTAGATTTAATGCGCAGCCTGGGGAAACCTCTGGTAACGTCTACGTAACTATTTTGGCTTTAGAAGTGTGGATGGAGTGAAGGTACCCCAAGACCTGATTTTGTGCATAACCCGTTTCCTCTATTCACTTTTGACTTGGTTGTTAAGGATATAAGATATTCTGAAAACAACAGAAAAAGCATTCGTGGAATTGTAGGTAGGAAGAGGGATTTTTGCTGGATCACAGATAAGAGTAAGCTATACGTTTTGCAGATGGAATGATCTGCAGTGGGAGAGCCGTGTTTACATGCAGCTCTTCGAAGGAAACTATGTGGGGAGCTTCAATGTGTGGTGCTATTAATGAAGACTTTAGGTGTTATGTTTAGAAAACTAATGCACACTTGGATTTTGCCTCAAAATCCTGGTTTTCAGAGATAAACAAAGGCCTCTCCCCCATGAATGTCACTGTGGTTTCTCAGCATGGTGGGAAGTTGGTGCAGAGTAGATCCTCCCAGTTTATGTCGCAGATTAATTATGACTTGTAGGAGAAGCCTTAGGACATAGGTTTAAGTGAATTTGGGAGGAAGACTTGTTTCCAGCGTAGTACATGTGGTACATACTCTGCTCAGTCTTTTTTTGTAGCCTGCTTGTCCAGGGTTGTCAGCTCTGTGGGTCACTGACTCGGTTACCCTCTGCTCCTGGCACAATGAGGCCCTTTCTGCTCAAGGTCTCTGGGTGCTACTGCAGTACAAATATTTAATGATAAAACATGCTTATCTCCCGCCAAAAATCTGGCAGCATCCTTATCAAGATATTAAATTGTCAGTTCAACCATATGCCGAGCATTTTAGGCGAACAAATGTTCACACTGGCTCTCGCGCAGTACGTGAAGGCTCTAGAGAGAGACAGGTGGCCGTGTTTACACCATCGAGTACTGCCCGGTTCCTTACAAACAGAAACTTGCATTAAGTGCCTCTTGCTTTATAGCAGATTCAAAATTTATGGGCTTGATATGCTTGAGACCATGTTAATTTGATTACACTTAAAAACGTTTAGTGTAGGTTGGTGGAACCTACATAGTTTGCGTATTAAAGATGTCTCTGCATTGTCCATGGAAAAAAAGAAATACGGGAGAAGTAAATTTATCAGACCCTCCGCAAAAGAAAAAAGAAATCCTTGGCAATGAAACAATGGTTTAAAGTTCATTAGTACTTTTTCTTTCTGAGTAATTAACAGAAAAATGCCTTTACCAATACATTTGATTACCGCTAGTATTTGCCATTGATAAACACTCAGGAAGATCCTGGTGCTTTTTTAGGCACTCTTTTACATCTTTTCATCCACTTTCTCTAGATGACACCACTTATTATCGCACCTTGGTTCTTGGAATACTTGAACTTTAAGGTCCACCAAGTAGTTGTCAACCTTTTCATTTTATCTTCAGATTGTCTCTTTTTTAGGAGTGAGAAGTAAGGATGTTGTTCTGTCACTGTACTAGCATTTTTTCCCACACTTTTATTCTTGGAAGGTAGCCTGTTTGGCAAAAAATCAAAATAGTCTGATTTTTGTGTACAAGCTTGGAATTTTCTTTCAGAGATCTGAAGCAATACTGCACAGTCTTAGCTGTGGGTCATCAAAATGATACATAGATGCATTTCACTGTTGAATTTTTTTTCTCTCCTATGCTCTTGTTTTAAAAATAAATTAATGAATTAGTCTATTTTTTCACTAAGAATTGTATTATGTTCTGGGGTACTGCTACAGCTTGTGGCATTTGATTCCCCTTCCTTTTTTCTCCCCCCCTCCTTTTTTTTTCTGTAAGGACAGATTTTGTACCAAACTTCCGTAATGAGAAATGAGAGAAGAGAGAGATGATATTTCTTCTCTCTTGTCTTTATTTGTCGATGGCATTTGAATGCATCAGGAGGTAATGAGCTGAAAATGAATTAGAATTTATACTGCACACTTTTTTCAGAAAAATAAATGCTTTCAGAATGCTTAATGCAAATTATTTTCAAGGAAACTGCTCAGCTGTCTTTATTGATGGATATTACTTTGTACTAATTCTGTTTGTTTTGCCCGTGTAATTTCTTCAGGAGAGAAATTCACAGGCCAATAAGTTTAAAAGTAGAGACATCAAGAACATTAATACTTGAAATCTTTGATACAGTTTTAGGTGACCTTCCCTTACTCAAAGCACTAGTTGCTTTGCCAATGACTTAATTATCTTTTGACCTGTGTATTCCTTTCTCTGCAGTCTTTCTTTTGCCAGAATGAGAGCCTCTGACCATAAATCTGTCCTGCAGCTCCAGAGTACCATGAACATTGTCACCCAGCCTCCAGATGCCTCCCAACAGTGTCCTTGCAGGTTGAAGCTAGAAGAGTTGGACACCACAGATCCTTTCAGAGTAGCCTTGTGGCTGATGGATGTCCCTGAGGGCACAGAGGGAGTGAGGAGAGGCTTGCTGCTGTTTTGAGCAGACCTCCCCAGATGCATGCTCTGGGGATGCTCTGGGCCTATTAAGGGTGATTTAAACGTAAGGTAGCTGAAATACAGCTTGCAGTGACTGCATCTGAACATTGTTTTCCAAAGCAGAGAAACAGTAGTATCTCCTTAACCCATCTGTTCTAGGGAGAATTCATTGTTTGATGACTATATTCTGCAGGGAAATTCCACTGTCTCACCAAAACCAGCTCCAGAGCAGTGTAAACCAAAGTTGTGCTGGGCCAGCTCTGTTTCAGGGGGTGGATAGACTACATTGGAGCAGCAGTGACATGGTTTTGGAAAGCTCTTACAGCGATGAGTCGGTGTCCAAGGTGTTTTTGGGAACGTGAGGCCCCTTGTAATCTTCCCTTTAAGTATCTGAAAATCTCTTATGCTTTTCATAAAATACAGAGTGCAATTCCTTTGGCATTGCTGTGGGCCAAGTTGTCAAAAGAGCAGAAAGACAGCGTGGATCAAAGTGATGCTTAAGACAGGGTAAATTGCCATGCCTCCCGTGGCAGTGTAGTGCCTCCAGGCTATATAAGATGATCAGCAGTGGCGACAGGCTAAGGGAGACACCACAGAATTAAAGGGTAATGGAGTCAGGAAAGTACCTCTGGGAGATTGGCAGGTTCAGCCCCTTGCCCACAGCTGGATCTGCTAAGGCTGTGCTCAGGACCAGATCCAGCTGTGTTCTGAATATCTCCAAAGGTAGAGACTCCACAGCCTCTCTGAGCAACTTTTGCCACTGCTTGACCATCATCACCGTAAAGGTGTTCCTTTTCTCAAAACACAGAAATGGTGATCCCCTAGGGAAAAGTGGAGATAGTGCCAGAGACCTTGTGAGGCACTGTTATGAAAGCAGATGACTGCTTTCTATTTTGCTAAGGGATCTGAAGCACATTTCAAACAAATTGGAGGTCACTGTTGAGAAGTCAGAAGCTGCTTTGTGTTTGAACTCTGCCTCTAACCATGAGAAAAGCACCATGCTTGTATCAATTCACAGTGTGGTTGCAGAATCAACACCCCATATCCCTAACTGGGCCATGCTGCATCCTTCCTCCACCCTCCCCTGTCTGTCACATCTGATCTGAATGTCTCATATTCAGTTTCAGGGCCTCATTAAACCTGTTGTTGTTTTCTCTTCCACTTTTACTTGCTCCTGTGATGTTCACACCAGCCTCTGGTGTGCCTGCAGTATCTGTCTCCATTGCCTACTTGATGCATCTGTACAAAACCTATTTCGGTGGTCTCTTGTTGGAGAGAACCCTTCTACAAAACTGTTTCATTTTCCTCATTCAAAAGCCTATTTCAGCTCTTTGTAGTGTTTTAAAGACTCTGGTGACAGGCTGGTCTGCTTGTGTGCTCAAGCTATGCCCTTGCAGATGCATTTTCCCTCATTGGTTCAACATTATACTGCCCCCATATCACTGATTGTCTGTTCCTGTGTTCTGCTTTGTCAGATTGTAGCATCTTGACTGGGAGGCTCCTGGTTTTCCTCCTCTACAGAAGGCCTGCTAGAATGGGATGTAATCTCTGGATTGACAGGATAATCCACAACACAAGAAAATTATGGTGGATCTATGATGTTGAGATCTGATTTGTTATGCAGGTGAACTTGGATGAACAGCTCCCTTGTACAGGGAGCCCTGTGGTCCAAAGGGTGCAATCAGGTTTAAGTACTAAAGTGAAAACATATAAAAGGAGACAACAGAAAAATCTTATGTAATCTTGTAAGATGACCTTTGTTACATGAAGAGGTCTGAACTCTTAAATAGCCTGGGCTTGGTTTGTGTGGTGGGGGTAACAGTTGTGGGGTGATTTGTTCTTTGCAAAGCTGCTCTGCATCAGTTTAGGCAGGGTTATCAAGAAAGATCACCCAGATGAAGCCCACAGAACATAAACTGGAGCAAGTTTGGTTGCTGCGAATTTTGGCATAACTCCCTGTGTCTCTACTCCAGTGTACTCCATCCCTGGCTTTTGGGCAATACACTGCCCACATCATCCTTGTGCTTGTGGTGGCAAGGAGCTGCCGGTGGTTGGGTTGGAGGCAGGGAGAAGTGATGTAGTTGCTGGTGGGTTGGTGTGGTCCCGTTGGCTTTGGTGTCATGACCAGCCTAATTTGGGCACCACTGGTGTTACCCTGTCTTGTCTGTGGTTGTGTTTGTAATAAAAAGCAGCCACCAGTTTGCAAGATTAGGTGGCTGTGAGTCCAGTGACTCCTATAAAGTTAAAAGTTTCTAGAACATGCTTTTTCCCCCTTTCGAGAGGTGTAATATAGGTAACATCACTATATAGAAAAAAATGAGAGGTCTTGTTGCATTAGTAGAGAAATTTTTTTTCTTCCTTCTTATAATGTAACATCTGACTGTGGCCTAAAGCAGAAGCATCTCCTTGCCACAATTGAGATAATCCAGACGTAAATGACACTGAACTTAAATGAATCCATTTAAAAATAAGATGATCTTTATAACTGGATGCAGAAGGATCTCTCATCACAACTGTGCTTAAGTTTTACTATCAGTAAATCAAACTTCGGGATACATTAGCAGTCTCAGGGACACAGTGACAGTTAAATGCTAGCTTTGAATATCTGAGCCCTTTTTTAAGGGGTGCTCTCCATTGTAGAATAACTGAACTGAGGATTAGTAGTGTTTCATCCCTGAGATTTCTGTTACACGGATGGCCCTGAAAGTCTAGTTTTAATATACTTAGTATTTTTAAAAAGCTAAAATTGCTAAGAACTGTATTTGTTCTTGCTAGTTTTTTTATTCTTATTGCAATGCCCAGATGCCCCGTGATTTAACCTGCTCAAAACAAATTTATATTGGATGAGCATTAATTCAGGCCTTCTTGTGTGTGTCTTTTTTTAAAGATACATTTGCACTGTGGCTTAAAAAAGTCTTAAATGCGTTGAAGCAACAAAAATGACACATGGCTGTCCAACGCAAGTAAATGTATTTGGTCGAAGTAAGATGAACATGATGGAGAGCCAGTTAAATGCTGGAAAGTGGTTGAATTTCTAAAGTCATCAGCTTGATGACTTGGTGGCTTTTTGGGGTTCAGAAAGTAACTTTAGGTGTAATTGCCATTTGAACTAACTATATGTTGAGAGTTGTCTGTACTCTGCATGGCTGCTCTGGTAACACCAACAGCTTTGATTTTTCTGGAAAACTCAAGGTTGTAAGTTGAAATTTATGCTTTGTCAAAGAATGGACAAGCTTCAGTGTGTGGCTTTGTAATTATTATAACCAAAAATATAGGTGTGCACTGTATCTGCTGATGTTATGAGGTGGCGAGTTTGTTTTCTATTCCTCTTATCATATTCCTTTGGACTATTGAGTGCGACTGAGCTTTAAGTTTAAGCCCTGATTTTTATGCTTAAGAAAAGTTTTGTTAACTTCATATATAGAGAGAAATGTGGAGGGGAAGAAAGGAAAGGGAGGACACTCTTTTCTTATGTGCACCAGACTGTAATGCTCTCTGTTATCATGAAATGTCATTATCCCATTCTTGTTTCACTTCTCCTTCCCCCATATCCATATGACATTTTTAAAGTCTTTTATGCAAATCACTTCAAGCCAGTTGTTAAGTCATCTTAACGGAAAAGTTTGGTCTCGGATGGGTGCCGAATTTCAAAAAAAATTGTATTAGCTTTCTGGTCTCAGGCTAGTACTGTTGATGTGTGCCTGTCTCCTGCCAAACACCACTAGCTTTGCATAGCCTTTATGAACAGTATTTATCTCTATGAAGTTGGCCATTTCTAAGAAAGACAAGCTAATTGTGAAAAGTTTGTTGAAGGCCCTAGATCCCAGGGATCAGAAATATATTGACTAAATATGTCTTTTAAATCAAGGATCTGTTTTCTTCCTCTTACTGCAGAATATCCTGGAATTCCCTATCAGGTCAGTAGGTATTGACCGTAAAAACAACAAAAACATAGAGTAAACATGGTTGTCTGGCTGAGTAAAGTTCTCAAAACCAAAGAAAATCAGTGTGGAAGCAGTGTGTCCCAAAGCCCAGGAATCACTTAAAGGAAGGTCACTACTGTCCAATGAACTTTGCTTTTGATTCCCCTTATAAAAGGGGTGGTGGAGCAATAATGTGCAGGTTTTAAGTTTCTCCATCCCTGTTTTTGAGAGTAGTCTCAGACATCTGTTTCTGCTGTGGTGCAGTCATGCTCTGGTGCCCCCCGCCGAAGCGCGACGCATCTCTGTGCTCTGTGCACATGGTGCCTGCCCCGCTGCTTCGGGGAGGGAGAGTGTTTTGGAGACCATCTGAGCTGTGCCTTGGCAGGCTGAGAGACCTGACCAGCATGCCCATATTCCTGCCAGCTGCAGGCAGAGATGTTCCTGGCCCTTCATGATAGGAAGATCCCCCTCCTGCCGCAGCTCAGACCCCTACAGATGGTGGCCGTGGATTTTGGGGCTGCCCTGAATCTCAGGTCTGAGTCCATTGGTAGTGGGATGGCTGACCACCACCCCATAGTGTGTCATTTCTGGGTTATGCAGCCAGGACGTTGGCCTTGATTGCATTTCCCCAGCCTTGTGTGTTTAGCAGAAGCTCAGACTTCAGAGGCTTGTGGTTAGCAAGTGTCTCATGTATGGCAAGGGTGGGACCCTGGGGAGGGCCTGCAGTACCCTGCAAAGTGAACATCCAGTTTTTGTTTGAATTTAACTCTTATTTTTGGAACCATGGGTGACTTATTCTTGGAACCCCATTTTTCAGAAACCCATCTGCATGCAACGTTGCCAGGATTTCTGGTACAAATATTTTGTCATTTGCTCTTGAGACAATCTGTTGTTTCAGTCCTGGATGAAGTTTTGTAATATGTTGCTTGAGATATCATGGAAAAATATCTAACTGGTGGTGTAATCTTCTAGGTGAAAACACAAGGTTAAGAATTTTCCCCCCTTTTTAAGGGAAAAATTGATTATTCAGTTTTATCAGTTAATAAAGTCTATAAATTAGACAACAAAACAAAACACAACCCAAGAGATCAGTGCATATATTTTTTCTGTCCTTGAAGCAATTGAGTTAGAAGTGAGCCACCTTTACTTTTCTGAGAAATATTTGGAGTTCTCACATTTGGTGCTCATTTTGCTCCATCCCTTCTCACCTATTTTGCATGCTCAGAGCATTCATTGTGCTTGGACTCCTCTAGCAACAGAGCTCATACCCTTCACTAGTACCTCCCTTAGCGTGTGTACAAAATCCTGCCTTTGCTAAACAGTGAGATAGCAGAAGAGTTGCTGAGAACTTCCGGAAGTTGGAGATTGAAAACCAAGGTTTGATCTTTACTTTTGAATGGCAATTCTTACTGTTTATCTGACTTGTGTGATGCTGCACAAATCTCTTCATGTATACAGAGATAGGTGGTACTTTGGTGTGCTGTTTCAGTAACAAATGGCAGTATACTACAAATACCTTTCCTAGGGTACCCGTTCAGAATCTTAGAATGGTTTTGGTTGGAAGGGACCATAAAGATCATCTAGTTCCAAAGCCCTTGCTGTGGTCAGGGACACCTTCCACTACATAAGGTTGCTCAGAGCCCCATCCAACCTGGCCTTGAACACTGCCATGGATGAGGCATCCACAACTTCTCTGAGCAACCTGTTTCAGTGCCGCACCATCTCAGTAAATAATTTCTTCCTAATATCTAAACCTACTTTCATTCAGTTAGAAGTTGTTCCTCTTTGTCCTGTCACTACATTGCCTTGTAAATCATCTTTCTCCGTCTTTCTTGTATGAATACTGAATATTACAATCAAGTGTTTGTTGTTAGTGTTGCCCCTTCTGATGTTGCCAGCACTGTGATCTCCCCTTGGGTGATCATGTAGGGGGCACAGGAGGATGCTGTAGGCTGGTTGCTCATGCTACCACCATGAGGAGCTACATCAAAGGGGTAACTCCTGTAATTCTGTTTACTGGAATGACTTTTTTCTTACTTTTCAGTCTTTGGTGAATCTGATGAACCCTGAAGACAGGCAGATCCAAAAACTTAGGAAGCAGCTCCAAGATACTGTGGAAGAAAACGCTGATTGAGTTAGGTCAGCTTTGTGCATCTGGGAGAGGTGTTGCCGATGAGGTTTCTAACTGTAAAGAGAGAATGATCTCCTCCCACTCCAGAACTGGAGCATGAGTCGTGTGGTTGCCAGGTTTATTTTGGCAAAATAAGCATTGTAGGTGGTGGCTGATGCTAAAGGTGTGCTAAGAAAACTCTTTTCTGTGATGAGCAACTTGGAGTTTGAGAAGGCTTTGCATACCCGAAAAATTCATGTAGACACCTTATGAATACTGCTCCTTTTGGCACTTGCCCCTCTTCCCATTCCTATATCAGGGCCTAGGAGCAGGCAAGTGGTGCTCCTTGCTCAGTCACTGGCAAGGAATTCATTCTCCTAGTGGTTTGCTTCCTCTTGTTTTGCTCTCTGGATACCTTGCTCCTGGCAAGCTTTCAAGTGCTGGTAGCTCCTTTGTGCAGGAGAGGTGGGCAGGTCTGACAGCACGTAGCTGTGCTGGTGTACTTAACTTTCACTTGTCTTCTCCCTGCAAAATAAATAAATAATTGACGTGTGAAGGGGAAAAGCGTGGGAGGAAAAATGTCAGGAAATTCAAAGGTGAAGCTATTTCCTCCCTCAGTAATATTTTTCTTCTACGTGTTGTTTCTTCTCTTTAAACAATGGGGTGAGTTAAGAATGGATTCAAACTATCAGCCTTGCCATTGTTTATTTAAATCCTTTCATGTGTGTGACGGACCTCAGGAAAAGCCCACACTTCCACTGCGAGCCCTCTGGGCAGCCTCTCTGTAGTGCAGTGCCAGTACAACAGGACTCCAGTGTCCTTTGGGTCCCTAAGTGCCAATGAGTTAAAATAAATGGTGAAACACAAGGTGCATGATTTAAAGGTGTTGGCTGTGAAATCTGATAGCTCTGGCAAAGCCTGATTTTTTTTTTTAAAGCAATTACGTAGCCCACACACTCAGAACAAGGATTTCAGATGTTAATTACTTAAGCATAAGGTGTTTGTGAACTTCTCGTGTGTGTTCGTGTGTGTGTGTGCACACTTCCATTTGGGGGAAGGGGTGTTTTGCTGAAACAGGTGAAAGTCGGTTCCGTAGTATAAAACAGGAAGCAGATGGGTACTAATTAAAGCCCTGTTGATAAAAGCGTGACTGAGCTTTTGAAGCAGCTGCTTTCCTTATTTTATATATAGCCGGTGTGTGCTTCATACAAGAGCCAGGCTCCCCACACTTCATTGTTTTCGTGAAGCCGGAGGAAATGCGTGTGCATGTGCGTGCGTGCTGCCATGGCTGAGGGATGGCGCTTGCTGTTTGCTTCCTTCTCTGCCCAAGAGAAAACGGTGTTTTCCGAACCTCTAACAAAGGTGCCAGGCACCTCTTTGTCGCCCTCCTCTTCTCCTTCCAGCTTTCCACCCTCAAGCAGGCACCAGGCTGGTGGGAGTGCCTGTTTCCAGTGGTGCTGTAGATAAGGGAGGGCAGCTTACTGTGTGTCACAGATTTTGTGTCCCAACTCATCATGCAGAGCTGCATCTGGGAAGGACACCAAAACATCAGTGAGGGTATCAGCCTCCTCTGTGTGTGTGACTTGCCATTATCATTATGGTCTTTAATCTTCACAGGTACTCTTTGTATTGCTTTTACTGCCTTTTCTCTTACCTTGGGGCTTGTAGAATAGATAATAAACTAACCTTCAGGAAAAAAAAAGGAAACAACAAGATTTAAACATAATGTAGGCAAAGGAGAAATTGCACCAAGCAGAGCAAATCTTCATATGGTAGAAGTATCATAGCATCACAGAAGGGTTGGAAGGGACCTTAATGATCCTCTAGTTCCAACCACTCCTGCCATCAGCACAGATGCTACCCACTAGATCAGGTTTCCCAGGGCACCATCCAGTCTGACCTTGAACACTTCAGGGATGGGGCATCCACAATTTTCCTGAGCAACCTGTTTTAGAGCCTTACCACTCTGTGGGTAAAGAGTTTCTTCGTAACATCTAATCTAAATCTCTCTTCTTAGTTTAAAACTGTTCCCCCTTGTTTTACCACTATCTGCTTGCATAAAGTATCACTCTTAACCTTTTTTAAAAGCTCCCTTTAAGTACTGAAAGGCTGCAGTGAGGCCTCCCTGGAGCCTTTTCTAACTAGCAGCATTAATTTTAGTATTTTAATGCCATCAATAGAAAAATGTGTGTTGAACATAGAGAAATAAATGTTAAGTTTCTGTTGACTTGAGTCGGGTAAGTTTTGTCTATCTATTGAGTCATTGAAACCTGTTTACTGGCAGCATTTTGGTGTGGGGGAATTTGTTCTTTCACTGAGGAAGGTGCCAATGTTCAGTGTTGATGTTGGGGATGTCATCATTCCAGTAGAAATAAGCTAAATTTGGTGTGGGCAGGAGGAGAAAGAGGAATAAAATTTTGATCAGTGATGGGCTTGAGTTCAGTAGTGGGCAGATTCAGGGGATGGCAGCTGAGGTGTGGAAAGGTATCTTGTGTATGGGGAAACTGTCATTGCATTGGCTGAGTTTCTTAGGGGGTGGTGCTTGGGAATCGGGATTGTGTTTGGCTGAAGCTCTCATGGGGTGCTCTCTGGTTGTCTGAAGCTGCAGCTTTCCTATTTTCAAGCTGCTGCTGAGGTTGCAAGTTCCTCACTTCATCTGGAGCAGAAACAGCTTGGCTGGCAGACTCCCTACCAGAGGCAGGTGCTCCTACCACCCTGTAAGCCTACGACTGCCTGTGTCAGAGGAGCTGGACAACCCTGAGCGTTCAGGGAAGCATTTCCTGGTTTGGCAGTCAATACTCCTTCCCTCTAAGTGACTGGTATCTACAGTGGCTTGTTGAGCAGCTGTGATGAAACTGCTGTACAATACAAGCCACGGTCTTTAAAGCCACGATCTTCGTTAACAGTGCTAGTTGGGGTTATTCCCATCATGTCTTTTCACTCTCTTGGGGAGAGCTTCTTGACCTGTGACCTGTTCTTATTTCATTCCTCAGTGTGAGGAGCTGATAGGTTTTTCATAGGAATAATTCCAAAAGCCTTTTGCCCCTCATAGCAGGAGTGAGAGGAGGCAGCAAAAGCATCTCTCTTTCCCTGTACGTTGCTAACATTGCTGATGGATGAACTGTGCACTTCTTCACTGCTGCATCTCTCCCTGACTACTGTCAGATGAAAAGAAAACTGGCTGGTCCCATAGTGCATGGAAGAATGGCAGTGTCACCTTTTCCATTGGACAGTGTGTCTCTCGGAGGATTATTTTACTCTGAAGTCACCTGTGTTGTCTGAATTTCTGGTTATGGGCCCAGTGAGTTGTGCTGCATCACAACAACCAGAACTATTTGCTGGACTTCACCGAGTGCCAGAACCTGGGTTGGGAGAGCTTTCCTTCAGGCACAGACTGCAGCATTATGAATCCTTCTCTTAAATGTTCTGGTTTTTACAACCCCTCAATGTTTGTCAAGAAGCTGTTGCTGTTTGAGTGTACTTTGACATCGTACTTGAGTTAATCCTCTCCGGCCTTATCCTTAAAGTCAGCCTTTTGACAAAGTCTGGGGGCCAGGTTTAATCTTAGATGGTTCTTGCTCTTTTTCTAGCGTCAGCAACTTTAAATTGTCTGTTTTCTTCCTGTGGTGCACGTGTGTTTAAGCCAGGATTACAGGAAAGTCAGTGCAAACAGACAGAGGGCATTTGACTGACACTACCTCCCCTGGCTGCCTTCTGAAGGATTTTAGAAGTATTTTGTGGCCCTGAGGAGTATGTGGGCTACAAACTGCGATCAGCTGCAGTAGAAAGGATGTGAGTTTGTCAATAGACTTGATTAAAAAAATTAGAAATCCACATGGTTTGGGCTGTTTGAGAAGTGGGCAGCCTCTACAGCAGTGTAGACGAGTCAAGTAAGCTGAGGCAAAACTTGAGGTGTGCCTTTAGCTGTGCCAGGAAGCAAGTGCCTTGTCACTGCTGCTGTCTGGCAAGTTCTTTCTTAAGGTAAAAAGGCCTTTAAATCTCCTTTAAACAGCATTTCTGTGGTGTTTGTTAGCCAGCCACATTGCACAGAAGTCACTTCCATGGGATTTGTACAAATCACAGGCTTCTCTTCAATTCTCCTTAGAGGTGAATATGTACCTTAATATTTTGGTTGATTACACTCAGTCTTAAATGTTTTTACATTTAAAATCTTAACACAAAAATAGACAGAAATAGGTGAGAATTAGGAAAAAACCTTTTCAGTTTAAAATACTAGTTGTTTTTTAAAAAGAGATGTGTAACACAGAGATTTGTATTTTTTCCTTGTCAAAATCACACAGCTACTACTCTCCTTGGAAAATCAGTCGAATGTGTTGAATAGATACGTGTGTGTGTGTGGCATGGCTGCTGTTGTTACGAAAACTTTGAGCAAGATAACTCTGCACTTCCTTATCAGATGCCCCAGAAATGCTTGGCATTGAAGAAAGTAGACAGCAGTGGATGAGTGAATGTGGGGTCCTTGAATAATTGACAGAGGAGGAAAAAGGAGGATTGAGCCTAGGCTGCTTTGCCAGTTTCCATTATTTGAGGAATGTGTTTTAAAGTGGTAGGTCCTAAACATCTGTGATGTCTTGAGAATTTCATTAAAAAGACTATCTAAGACTATCCTTAAAATTGCAATTGGTATCTTCAAGGTACTAGGTCCAGATCCTTTGGCTCCTTGCCCCAAAACTGAGTTTCAGAAATACCTTTTTTTACAAAGCCAGTCTTGGAAGAAATGTTCTTCTTTTCTTCATCTCCTTTTCCTTCCTAGGTAAATGAGGAATTCCTAAGACTTCACTAAGGGAGGAGAGATGGAAATCCTTCTCCATGATAATTGAATGCTTGAAATACAGTGTTTAAGTTAAACCAATAGAA
This sequence comes from Machaerirhynchus nigripectus, assembly GCA_013397975.1. Lineage (NCBI taxonomy): Eukaryota > Metazoa > Chordata > Aves > Passeriformes > Dicruridae > Machaerirhynchus > Machaerirhynchus nigripectus. Next base: position 572,804 of record VZRQ01011077.1, on the reverse strand, counting down.
AGAGAAGCCTGGAGAAATTTTTGAAATGTAGTTATGTAATTTATACTTTGTCACAGAGACTGTTTTGTATGAATTGTGTGGTGTTTGGAATGATGTCTCTCTTTTGGTAATTCAGAGGGCATTTTCTTAAGGGTCACGATGGGTTTAGTAATCACATCCACTGCAGACTGTGATCCTGCTGAGCAGCAGTGACGGCACGTAGTTCAAAGTCTCTTTCCTAATTCTCTGCCGTGGTGTCAGGGTGAATGTAGGCAAACAGTGCCTTGCTGGGGCTCTGCCTCGTCCATCTGTGTCACCTGCAATGCCTGGGTGCATGTGAGCTGACTTCAGAAGAGCTTTGTTGGCTTACCTATGATTACAAAACCAGCCTTCAGCAAATATGTTTACTTTATATTCTGCCCCTCTTTTTTTTTTTTTTCCCCTTTTTTTTTTTTTTTTTTTTTCTTTTTTGACGTCTTATTTCTTGCTCTTTTTTGTCTGTTGTTCTGAGCGCGATTGTGAGTCTGTGTTTCACTGGTTGCAAAACTGTAAAATTGTGAATTATCTTGCTCTTGTAAGCCGGCAGCGGACAGGAAGAAAGTGGAAAATACTGAATAGGCAGCATATTGCTGCGTAGGCATTTAATGTTGTTACAGTGTGATATAAGTTAAAATATTGCTTATTTCCTCTTTGCTGTTCAAAACAACCTGGAGCATGTTATGACCAGGTTCTAAACAATAACTGAGAAAGTAAAAACAAATGTTTTAACAGAGAAAGGCATGGCCTGCCAACTACCCTGCGTAATTTATGATTACATGAATAATCAACAAACAAAATACTTGAAAACACCTGACTTTCCGGGGGAAGACTTTAATTTCTTTTTAAAACCAAATGAAAATATGGGAAAATTCCCTGCAAAATCTTCAAAACTGAAAAGAATCCAAAAATTAAGCACCAGCAGTGAAGGCTTCAGTGTCTCCTGCAGTTGCCAGCAGTTTAACAGATCTGTGGACATAAACCCAAATATGTATCAATGAAAAATTATTATAAAATTCCATGAACAAAATTGGCTAGATAAATAATATTGGAAAACATGCATCAGTAAACATGCTTTCTTTTTTCTGTTTCATCCTTGTTTTTAAAGAGGGCTTTATGTGACCCGCAGAATAAATAACTTCCTGTGTCTTGATAGCTGTTTCAAATGACAGCTCCTACTGCTGACATTCCTGCTATTTTTAATCTGACGTAAGTTAATGTCCTGTAAATTTTACTTTTTTATTTATTTTTTTGAAACGAGTGCCCCATTCTGACCAGCTCAGTTAAAGAGTTTGCACATCTTTGGACCTGCACAGGGGGCTGTGTTGCTTCTCTCTCTCACTGTCTGCAAGAGGAAGAACTAAAGTGCAGCACTTGAAACAAGCAAAAGCTGTCAGGAGACAAATACTGACCAAGTCCCTGTAGAGTAACCTAAGACTTCCTTCTTGCACCCCTTTAAATTGATTTAGGGCGTTTTAGCTCCCAGTGTCAGCTGTGCTTTTGCCTTAATGTGTTTTAATGCATATCCGGGGAAAGCTGGAGGGAAGATCCTTCCTCATCTTTGGGCAAAAGCATGGGAGGGATGGCAGGCTTCATGATTGGGAATCTGACTGTTGCAGTCCTTAAATACGAATATCGAGACTGGCAGGCTCGGGCTGCTCAGTTACACATGGGCTTCTCATTGAGGGGGATTGGGGTGATGATGGTGAAGTTTGCACCACGTGAAGACTGTGACCTCCAAGAGAAGGGGGCCTAATCTGGAAGTTGATAAGAGCTTTTTGGTTTTGAGGGATTAGCATAGAGGAGGGGAGGCTTTTCAAAAACAGTGTTTTCTTTTCTGAACTGATAAGAGTGATAGAATGTCCTTCCTGGGACACCTCCTGTTCCACCTGGCAAAAGGCACCTTGTGCCCAGAGCTTCCTTGTGTCAGGCTCTGTCCGGGGAAATGGGAGAATGAATGAGGTCTGATCTCTGAGCAGCTGTGGTAATGCCGGTTTCCTTGTGTATATCAAATGGAAAGAAGTAGTAATAAGGGGTGATTAATTAGATCTAGTTGGCAGGAGAAATCTAGCACCCAAAATGTCTAACAAAGCTCATTTTTGCACAAGTGTCCCACTCTGGAAGCTGTGTTAATTTGTGTCCAGTGTGGTCCTGCACCTCTAGCAGCAGGTGGGTATGTAAAAGAACCTAAGCCACCATGATGCTGCTAATCTTTCTTTTCATTGTCCTCACTGTAATACTTTACTGCTTAAAAAAACCCCATGCATGTTTGGGTATTGCAATGAGTGCTGGTGCATCAGAACTCTTGGGCTTTACTCTGTTAATTCTGTTCTTGTCGTTAAAAACATGGCTTTTTCTTGTCCTTTCTACTTTTCTTGTTTGTGAAGGAGGAAAGCAAATAAATACAGAGTTGATGGTTTAAGTCACTGTTGCCAGATGACATTCTATGGGAATGTGGACTTGCCAGTATGTAGATTGTAAATAGTTTTTTGATTTAATAAGGGTCTGTTAAGTACAGAGCACAACCTACAGTAGTGAGGGACTAGGAATGCTTCCAAAATGGGTGTGATGGAAGAAACTGCCCTTTAGATTTCCCTCCTCTGGGTGCCCATCTTGCTCTGAGAAACAGTACTCTGCCTCCCATAGCCTACTGAAAATTGTGAGCATGTCTGGGGGTAGCTGTTCAGAGTTGGTGCTACATGTTTTGCAAGATTGGATGACTCTGGCTTTATAATACTGAACAGATGTCATAAAAACTGGTCATGAGTGCCAACGTTTCTTGAACTGCAGCCTGAAGAACATCACAGAATGCAGAGTCTGAGAGGAAGACGCTGGCATGAACAGTGCAACCACCCATCAGGAGTCCTCCAAATCCCAAGAAAATCAACTAAAATCCCTTTTAAGTATAAACCTCACCTTTTGAAAGAGGGTGGCTGCAACTGGCCAGACAGTGGAGAGGGGCAGTGCATGCTGGAATATAGCCAAAGGCGATACTCAAATTTGGATGAGGGTTTTCTGCTGGCTTTGGAGTAGTAAATTGTGTTACATAAAATCTGCTAGGCTATGGGAGCAAACTTGAATTGTAAGGAGCTCTCCTGAAGAGAGTGTGCTGGTGGTCTGACCTGCTTCTGTGGTGGGGGAAAATAATTACCAAGGCAAACTGTGCCTAAGAAGCTGGGGAGAAACATAATACCTAGTTTGTGTGGTGCCTCTTTGGGATGTACAAAGAGGAATAATTGAAAATATGTAATTGCTTCTTGTGAATTTGGAGTATAAAAACAGAACACAAAGAAAAATGAACAAATACTGACTGTATAAAGCAATATACTTTACATATTTGCAGATATGCAGGAGTTTAAAGAGAACTTAAATTTATGATGCGATTTAAGCTATTTTAATAAAAAACATAAGAAATCAATTCTTTTCTGCTACTACTTTGTTAACAGGAAAATTATATTTTTTTTTCTGTTTATGTATGAGACAGATAAAGGGTAAGTTGGCTAGAGGAAACATAAATAGTAAAACAGTGACTGTATCTACTGGACTGTATTCAGATGCAAAAGAAACTAAGGGAAAGAGAAATGTCCCTTTCTTCTTTCCTCTCTTTCTCTTGTTTACTGCATCAGCATTAGATATTTACAACACTAGGTGAAATCCATGGGGTGGTTGTTATTTTTAAACTGACACTGTCCCCTTACAAATATGAAACCTTCAGCACCTTAAAAACTAGATGCACGAAATAGTATCTAAAGATGCCCTAAACCAAACAAAAATTTCCACTTAACTCTGTTTTAGTTTTCTTTTTGTAGTTTTGGGGACAATACTAAAATTTTGCTATTATATCCTTATACTTGCTGTAGTCAAAATAAAGATCAAATGCATGAAAAGATGTAGCCTAAGATATAATTCAGCCTGTAAATAAAAGGCTTTGCCCTTCTTTTCGCAAGACTTGCAGTTTCCTCAAGTCAGGGATTTCCTGTGGGGCACAGCTAACCCTGCTGCAAAGGAAGCTTGCTGCTTTCATTGACTCTTTCTTTCTGAAAAACTGGTACTCAGTGACATCCATGACCACAGAATGTGAGTCCTTTAGTCCTTTCCTTGCTAAATGAAAAGACTGCCTCTGCTATGGTAATACAAGTGAATTAAGGAGATGCATTTTCTTCTTTTTTTTTTAATATTCTATGCAAAGGCTCAGTCAACACAACTTTTTATACTGTTGGATCTGTACATCCCCTTGGGTGCGTTGCCTCCCAAGGTAAGAAATAAAGACAGCCCTTGAGCTTCTCCAGGGATGGCCAGCTCATGGGCAGCACAGTGGATGGGGCAAATGTCGTGGACTTAGCCCGTGTCTCCAGTACATCCTGCTTTGCTTTACCTGCCTCAGTTTTAACTCATTTTCAACTGTTGTGGGCAGCACATTGCTTGTAAATCCATCAGGTGCTGACAATCATTCCTACCCTTCAGGTTATCAGTGGTTTTGTGGAAGCAAATAGTCTTAATTAATGATAATGAAGATCTGCGGCTCCCTAGTAAAGTATCCAGCTGAAACCAAACATCTAGGTCTAGGTTTGCTTGTGCCTTTACCTAGACAAGTGGCAAAGGTCTGCTTTGGTCATTATGCAGGGATTTTAGTCTGTAAAACTTATGTGGCTTCTCAGGCAGGGATCTTTATAGTTGTTTCACTTAACCAGTTAAAGTTTTTTGAGTAATCATATCTGGGGGTTTTTGATTTTGGTTTTTTTCTTGAAAGTTTTCTGTGTGCACTCAAAGGCCAATGCAAAAAATCAACCCTATTTTCAGACTACAATGTGTTTTCACCTCTGTAATTTGCACTTAAGACCATGGCCTACATCTGACCTTATTGCTTCTAATTGATAAGAATATATTTCCAGTGTTCTTTTTAAGATGATCTGCTGGTCTAATTAGCATTGATATATTTAGCATGTATATATGTTTGTACCTCTTCATTAGAGCTAACAAATGTCAATAAAAGGCAGCTTAGTTTTAGAAAGAAAAAAAGCTGGGGGGGAAGCTTTCTATAAACAGTGCTGTAGTCTTTGTGATGAATTGGGTGTAACAGTGGAGAGTGGCAGAGGTGAAGCAGGCTGTCTGTTAAACAGGAAACGAGTGATTAACATTTTTTGTCCTACTGATCATAATTATTCCCACTGGCTGAAAAAAAAAATAAACACCCCTTAGTCTCTCTTTATAGCTACAGAATAAAATTTTGAGCTATTAGTCATTCTGGCATTGTATGGATGAACTGCTACTTTATTACTCCAAGTTTTTTTTTTCAGTTTAATAAACTTTGCCTATAATTGTGATTCATGTTTTCCTTGCAATAAGCTGCTTTTGCTCTGCATTTGAGGACACCTTTTCCTCAGACCATTACGGCTCTGTGGTGCCCGCGTCCCTGCAGAGTTGCATTCCTGGTCACTGCATTAGAGCCCACAGTGAGTAATTGTAAAAGGGCCACCTGCCCGCCACGAATCACAGCAGCCTTCCTCAGGGCTTGCTGCACTACAGATGATTCCAGTGCTTTTAATCCGTTTGATGAACACACCTTAGCAGAGGTACGTGGTGCTCACCTCGGCTGCACTGCCATTCATTCGGTCTGGCATTGGCATAGTGCAGGTGTTCCCTCACCTTTTTGAACATAAGATAGAGACTTCTGTGCGTGCAGTGGCCAATATTTTGTGGGACTGGTTTGAAAGACTGATTATTTCCCTGACCTCTGATGTTTTTTAATTGAACCCTTTACCAGCTTTTCTGTGATAGCACCTGGGTCTGCAGTCAGGTCACTCAGGTTATTCATGAGTCCTGCTTTGCTGGTGTTGCATTACTGACGTGATTGCACAGGCTGCTTGTGAAGGCCAGAGGTCTGAGGGTGCTTAAGAAGAGCAGAGAAGATGCCCTAGTTTTAAGCAATTCCTCTTCAGTGAGGCCTCCCTGTTGGCCTCCTGTGACACTGGTGAACTTGCGAAGTGCTTCTTCATCATGAGCTGTATATGTGCATACGCATATATATGTTTCATATGTGTAGGAAACAGAAATATTTATTAACAAATATGGAACCCTTATATTTGTCAAACACTTGTTTTCCATCTGTTGGAATAGAAAGCTTGCAGCATCAGTTTTGTAAAGCAGTATTAGAATTTGTCTGGATCACCAAAAATAGTTATCCCTGCTATCTCTGATTTTTTTGATCTGATATTTATTTCTTCCCTTATTTTCTACACTTCACAACTTTAAACGTTGTGATAAATGAGGTTGATAAATGAAGCTATCATTTATCCTGATGGATATTTGCTTTTTTTTTTTTTCAGTAAAACTGTGGTGACTTCTTATTGTTGCCTTTCTTTCACCTTTGAAAATGGATAGATATTAGACAAACCTGGTGGCTGTCTCGGTTTCCCAGGTGATTTTACCAGAGGGATGAAGGTCCATTCAACAAATTTCATTTAAAAATCTCATGTTTTTCATGTGCATTTTTGTCTCTTGTTTTTCCTAGCCAGTGTCACGTAGTTTCCTTGGCTTTGAAATCCTAGCAAATGTCTGTATATTTGGTGCGTACTGTGTTGATGGTACATCATGCCTGTATTGTGCTCATAGAAATAAATGTAGTTACAAAACATTGGCACTGATATAGTGGATGGTTAACCTGGCTGTGGCCCTCTGTGACCCTGTGGTCTCTCTTGGAGGTACAGAAAACGTAAGAGTGGTTAAAAGTTTTGGTTGGGGTCATCATATGTGGAACAGTACCCAGGCGTGTGCTTGCCCTGTGTACACACTTGACATACTGTGAACCTTGTTCCTGGCTTTTTCGTTCATTCTTTCTAAATGCCCATGTAGGGAAAGTAGGCAGTGTTATCATCTCATTAGAAACGTCCAAACTGCCATTATGGAAAAGTGCTTCCAAGGAGTCTGCCTAGAATGAGTAAGAGGATATAGGGTATAGCAACTGGGAATTATTCAAATACATGTCAGCAGAGTTGCCCTCTCTGACATGTAAGCATGCATTGCCAAATCTTAAATATCAGTGTCTGAAGTTGGGTATGCATTTTCTGTTACTTCATGTTACCATGATCCACAGAAGAAAACACCAGTGGCTGAGAAATCCTCTCCAGTGCCTGGTGGCAGCAGGATGCAACCTGGAAGATGGCCAAGCACCTTCAGTGTTCAAAATATTGTAGTGTTTGACAGCTGTGAGAAGGAAGCACAGGAGAGTATAAATCGGTGGACTTGAATGCAGAATGTACAGGGCTTAGATGAATGCCACTGATGTAAGGCCACAGGAAGCCCCTCTGTGTTCAGGAGACATGTGTAGCAACCCTATAGCAATAACACACAGTTTGTCCTGTTCTTGTACAGTCATGCATGGAAAAAGGGATGCATTGCTGAAATCTTACTGCATGGAACAGTTTATGGAAGTGTCTCCATGTTTGGAGGTGGTGTTTCATGGGTGGTGGTCTGGGAAAGACTCTCACTATGCCACCCCGTGTAATGGAAAGCACAGAGAAGCAGTGCGAAGTCCCTCTAAGAAGAGAGAAGTATTTCTTCACTTTTTCCAGCTGATACTTCTTAACTGTTTGACAGCGAAGGAGAAAAAATGAAGTCAAACAAAAGCACCTCCCCAGTAACAAAGGACCCAAAAAAGCAGGACCTGTTTGGGAGGAAATCCTGCCCTTCCACCTTCATGCAGCTGCAGGTGGCAAATTTCCAGCATCTTCTAAATATGACTCTTTGACCTGAGGCTAAGTGACATGATTTCTGTCCATACTCTTACTGGACAACAGAGAAGGTTTCTGACCTGTAATAAAAGAATACCACAACTGGGTGGCAAAATTAGCTGTTTCATTAGTGTTTGAGGCCTCTGACACTGCAGCCAGATGTGTGGTTGTGTTGATGAACATTGTAGTGTCAAAAACCTTTTTGAGAGAGAAATGTGTGCTCTCTGTAGACCAAGTGTTTATGGCTGTCCAGCACTGGTTCTGAGGCAAATCCAAGCTCCAGCATTGGCATCTGAACTTTTTGTATTTCATAGTTATTAGGTAAGACAAACAGGATTGCCTTACACCAGACTGTCGTACCAAAGGAAATTCTGGTAGGTCTGGAGTTACCAATGTTTTCTTTCCTCCTCGGCCTCTTCATCCAGCCCCTGCAAACTTGGCAGCATGGCTGGAAACCACAGCAAAACGGGTGCAGGCGGTGTAGCCATTGCAGGCAAACCTGCCTGTTTCGCCAGGCATGATCTAACTTAGCCTTGGATAGATGCCACGTGGTGCCACTTGCCACGGATAGCTCCTGCTGCTGCTGTCCGGCTGTTAATGCTGAATGAGCCGTGAGCAAGTGTGCTGGAGAACTTCTGCACACTTTCCTAAGAGTGTTAATGACTTCTTTTTAGAGGGGTGCTTGCCACTGAGGCTCCAGGAGGAGGGTGATGCGAACATCTGGACCTGCTGTAGAGTCCCTATATAAAGACCTAGAGAGACAGGTGGAATGTCTTCTGTAAGAGCATATGGAAATCCTGGGGTCTTCACTTCTCTGCTGCAAAACTTTTGCTTTGGTGTTGTCGCCGCAAGGAGATTGTGCTGGTTCAGAATCCTGCTGTTAGCTGTCGGTAACAGGATATGCTACCACAGCTGGCTCCTGTGCCAGCCACCACTGACCACAGCAGACGTCTCCCAAGAGTGATGTTAGCTGTATGACCTTCTCTCCTACCAGTCCTCAACCCTAACTTCTTTTTCCTGAGCCTTTTCCTATTGCAGTGTCCTCCCAACTATCAGATAAAATTAATAAATAAGAAGCTTCCCCTCCTCTGCAAAACCAGTCTTGAGTATTGTATTCTCTGAAAGTTTCTTTCCACCTTCCGAATCTGTTTCAGATACTGTTTGAAGAGATCGGAGAACTTCAGTCAGTGTATTGTGCCTCAGTCTTTATGTGCAGTCATTTAAGCTGATGGTAGAACAAGCTGGCACCTTGCGTAGACTATCCCCTTGGATGAGGTGTAGAAAGCAGTGGATGCCTGGGATGTTGTCTGAATGAAAACTTAGTGGGCAGTCATTAGACTGTTAATTTTGATGGAAATCATTGACCTGTGTGCTATGGCAGCATTGTTGCTCCTATGGCCTCCCCGTTTGTTATGAATGCATCTGCTTCCAGAGGCCAACTCCTTCCTACCTTCGTTACTAGTCACTTGTGAATCTCCCTGAGATGCCATGGCATGCTTTATTGCAATCCTGTCAGCAAATGCACCTTGATAGCAAATACACTTGTTTTTGTAAAGTGTATTGACTGTCACATCCATTCCTCACTCTCCCTTTTGGTGGCTATCATGGCACTGTGGCTGCATAAGTGCTGCCTGTGCCCATGGATCAAAGTATGAGGGCGGGAGAGACCATGAGCCCTTTTAGGTGCTTTTACAAATTTGGGGTCTTGCAGCTCCCCACATAATCACAGATCCACAGTTAGGTCCTGCTTGGAGAGGTTTGCAGTTGGGTTAAAGAGGAGCTCTGCTTCTCTCTGGTTTTGGTGCTTCCAAGGGCTGGGGTAGAAGAAAGACGGCCAGTGTAATTCTGTGGTCTCACTTCAGTAAGTACAATGTTGCCGAGTTTAACAGAGCAACTTGAGTCTTCAGGTGTTTAGTAAAACACCAACCCAATTTACTAAAAAAATAATTAAATACCTCAACTTCAGTTGTGATAGGGATATAATTTTTTTCAGCCATTAGTCAAGTTGAACTTAAATTGTGTGTTTTGCTGTTTATATAGTGGGTTTAAATGCAGTACTGGATATCACTAGAGCTGTTGGAAATGTCAGAAATACAGCTGAATGATACAAATACATAGATTCAAAGGAATTATTTTCTTGGCTTCACAAATTTTATTAGCTGGGATGTGCTCTTCACAGTGCGCGTAGCTGATACTGGTTTTGCGTCTTTTGAGTCTTAAATCAGAAAGTAGCAATAAGCATATCCACAGTTCCTGGTCTGAATGTCAAAGTAAATTTACTTATCTCAGAGGCAAAAACTCAATCCCAGGAAGTACTCCACAGGTGGCAGCAGCCCTGCTGCCATCCTGACCCAGATTTTGATAAAATTCCAGCGCAGTTACGTGCAGTGCAATCTGGCATGAACTGCCGCTGCGCAAAGACCTGCCTCAAAATGCAGACGCTTTTTTCAGGCCAGGTTTTTGGAGGCTTTGCTTCGAAATCCAGGTGAAACCCGTGGCTGAAGGCATCTCTGCAGCGTGCCGGGGCTGGTGGTGCTGCTGTGCACCCCAGCCACTGACAGCTGCACCATTCCTCCGGCTGCCAAGATCCACTGCTGAAACTATACTTTTTTATCAGGTCATGTTTGCATCTGGCAAGGATTTGTAGACACAACATCATTAACAGCAGTGCATATTTTCACAAGATTTACCTCTTCAACACTTTTTCCAAGTTAGTAAATCATAGCTTCTTTAATGTCCTGCTGGCTGCGTGAAAAACAGGAATTTATGTAACAAGCTCTGGGCCGCAAACCTTTTCCTGTTAGGAAAATTTTTTTTTTCATTGCTGGCAGAGTTAGGAGACAGCTCTGTTACTCAAAGAGCGGCCTCAAATGTCCTCAGTACAATAATACCAGATTATAACATTTTTGATGACTAAGGAATAGCAGCGATTTCTTAAGTATTTAACGCTTGTGTAGCAGAGAAGAGGGAGCTGAGCCTCATCACAGTGTTTTCCCTGACCGATGTTCTGTGTGTTTGATATGCCTATTTTGATAGTAAACAGTGATCCTGAGCCAACCGGGTGTGTTTACAAAATACAGTAAAAAAATGAACTGGTGCAGGAGGTTTTTTAATCAACAGCCGTGCAGAGCAACTTTCTTGCGACATTTCTAGAGCTGGACTTGTGTCAGCCACAGATTCGGCTGTGGCCCTTGAGTGAAAACAACGGGCTGCGCCAGGCCAGCCTCACAGGGCTTCTCAGCCAGCCCCTGGGGCTGCGGGCAAGTCCAAAGATGGATTTCCAGGCTTACCCTCCCTATGTGTTAGCTGCATCTGGTGCAAATAAAATTCCAAAGCCTTCCCTAGCACCCTGTTGCTAGATCAAAGATGGTATTTTGATTGTAGGAAATCAAAAGTGAAGAGATACAGTCCTACTTTACAGTTTCTAGGAGAATGGCTTCCTTTTGAAATTGAGTAAGGAAACACACAAATCATAGAGTCAGCATAGAGTAATAGAATGCTTTGGGTTGAAAGAGACCTTAAGGATCATCTAGTTCCAACCTCTCCTGCCATGGGCAGGGATACACTAGACCAGGTGGCTCCAAGCCCCATCCAGCTTGGCCTTGAATACTGCCAGGGATGGGGAATTGTTGATGGTGTTTGTTTAGCTGGGATAACTTGTAAAGATGGTTCTTTGGAGGAGAGGTTAGAAAGGCTTCTGAGTTTAGGCCCATGGTTTGACTCATTGCTGTGCTGGTTGAACAGCCAGTGGCTTGAGGCCATGCTCTGCCATCTTCTGGTGTTAGAGAGTGTCTCGTGCCCCTGTTTGGGGTGCAGCTGCACTTTTGGGGGCATAGTCTAAAGTCAGTAGCGCCTGTAAGGTGTTGCAGGACTGTAACACGTCCTTGCTGCCCTCATCTACTGAAGGTCTTTGATCTCAGAGTAACCACTTCCATTGAGCTCTGCAGATGGCCAGTCCTGCTTTGTCTGTTTGGCGTTCCATGGTCCAAAACATATCATGGCTCTTGCAGGGAATTTGAGCCTGTTGTCTCTGGTTTAAGCTGTGAGATGACTGTTTGTGCCTGGCATGCCTACTTCCGATCTTTTATCCTTTTCTTCTGTCAGTCAGATGTATAGGGAGTGGGGAAAGATGTGCATCTCAGAAAGCAGATGTAGAGAAGTGAAGGTGAAGGAGGACATTTCTGAAGATGCTGCTGTCACAGGCAGCACTCTGGGCTGGGAAATTCAGCAAGAGCAGCCAGAGACCAGAGCAGTGACTATGTCCCTTGTCCTCCGTTTTACGTCACAAGGCATGCTCCATGAGCTGTACCATCCTCATGGTTTGGTGCTGTAGTGGGTGTGGGTGTCAGGTTAAAAGCTTGAGAGGAGATAGATGGGAGTGAAAAGATAGGAAGACAGGAAAGAAAGAACAATGCTTTTGTAGGTCTGTTGGCCATTTAGTGTTTTGAAATAATTGGTCTGCTGGTATTTGGGTGAAGATCAGCCTTCCTCTAGTGCTTTCTAGAAACAATCTTTTCATTTTGGCTCCCCCAGAAGTTTCTTTAGACAAGTTGCTAAAAATTACTGTGAATGGAAGGCACGTAGTGCATTACTGATTTCTCTGCCATTAAGGTCTAATTTCTGGTTCACACATTTATTTCTGGTGTTGTTTTGTGGTTCCCTCCTCCTTGTTCTGCACAAATTGCAATCCCAGCATAGACAATGGTACTGTCTCACCCTTCTATTAACATCTATGGCTGCCTGTTGCAGCCCTCTTGGAACATGTGGCCTTTTGTTAGCAATTGTGTCAAGATACAGGAAAACTTTTCTGTTGATACAGTGTTTTTTACATGTGCTCAGCAGAAATTTATATGAGGAAAAATAGGTTTATCTGCAAGCTTGGTAATGCAAAGATTAGTCTCTTGTTAACAGGTCATCCTGTCGTCCTCAAATTTTAATTTTTTTTTTATTCTTAGTCTGTATTTAAGAACAAAACATGAAATATTACTCATGGCTGAGAAAGTAAAGAAAAGCTTCTGGCCAGTCTTGGTGCAAGGTGTCTGGTGCCCTCAGGTATCTGAAGAGTCAATTTTGCATATTAAAATGTTGATTTTGAAAGAGAAAGAAAGATGGTTTTAATACCAAGGGTTTCATTACAATTTTTTCTATGGTGTTTACATTCCTTTATCTTCTTTGATTTCTTAGGCAATTTTTGTGTTTATTTATAAAAATTAGAACTTAATCCTCAACTGGTTTTCTATATGTATTTTCTCATATAACGTAAGTGATGTAAACCTTACTAATGCTCAGTGGCAGTAGTGACAGTTTGTGTGTCGCATGTCTGTAGGGTTTTTGTGCAGGATGAGAATCCATTGAGGACCACAGACCAGGATCTATCGTTCCTGAACTTGCCGTAAAATAATAATTAAAAAAAATCCATAAATACAGTCAGGTTCACTCATTAGATTGAAACTGATGATGAGATCCTCAGTCGTCTTCTTGATCTTCTGGCTTATTTTGTCTCCTTTATGTGGAATTTTTATTTCAGAACAGTTCCTGCAGTTTTATTTAACTTTTTATAATGTCATTTATGATCGAGGCAGATGACAGACAAACTGACGTGGTGATTCTTTGCAAGCTTGTTTTAGCCAGTTCAGAGCAGTGAGCTGATAAAAGATGTTTCCAGGCTGGCATGTTTTCTTATTTAATGATTGCCCCCGTGTTTTCTAACAAAACGAGAGTATGCTTACAAAAGCAGGTATTAGTATGCCATAAAAGATGCATGTCTTCTCCATTTCTTACATGCTTTTCTGTTTTTCAGAATTCAATCCGTCACAACCTGTCTCTGCACAGCAAGTTCATCAGAGTGCAGAACGAGGGAACGGGGAAGAGTTCCTGGTGGATGCTCAACCCTGAAGGAGGGAAGAGTGGTAAATCTCCTAGGAGGCGAGCAGCATCCATGGATAACAACAGCAAGTTTGCCAAAAGCAGAGGCAGAGCTGCCAAGAAAAAAGCAGCCCTTCAGTCTGGTCAAGAGGGAAGTGGTGACAGCCCCGGATCACAGTTCTCCAAGTGGCCTGCAAGTCCCAGCTCTCACAGTAATGATGACTTTGATAACTGGAGTACATTTCGACCTAGAACGAGCTCTAATGCTAGCACAATTAGTGGAAGACTTTCTCCTATTTTGCCAGAGCAAGATGATCTTGGAGATGGGGATGTGCACTCCATGGTATACCCATCTTCAGCCACCAAAATGACTTCTACTCTACCCAGCCTTTCAGAGATGAGTAATTCTGAGAACATGGAAAATCTTTTGGATAATCTCAATCTCTTGTCACCTAATACATCAATGACTGTGTCAACCCAGTCTTCATCTGCCACCCTGATGCAGCAAACACCAGGTTACTCATTTGCATCCTCGACCACAAGTATAGGTTCACCAAATCCTGACTACAGGAAATTCACTTATGCTCAAGCTAGCATGAACTCTTTGTCCCAGATTCCTATGCAGACTCTCCAAGACAGTAAATCAAGCTATGGATCGATGAGCCAATATAACTGTCCTGCGGGACTTCTGAAGGAGTTACTGACTTCCGATTCTCCGCCGCACAATGATATCCTGGCATCAGTGGACACTGGTGTTTCCCAGGCTGGCGGCAGGGCGCTGGGCCAAAGCGTGCTGATGGTCGCCAACTCGGTGATGCCGAACTACGGCAGCCAGCCGCCCCACAACAAAATGATGAACCCTAACGCCCGCCCTCACCAGGGACATAACCAGCCAGCACCTGCAGTCAATGGCCGTGCCTTGTCACACACAGTGAACACCATGTCACACACATCAGGGCTAAATCGCCTGTCGACAGTGAAGACTTCGCTACAAGTGCCTATGAGTCACCCAATGCAGATGAATGCCATGAATCCGTATGCCCCTGTTAACAGTTGCAATGGCTACGGGAGGGTGGGAATTGTTTCCCTCCACCAGGAGAAGCTTCCCAGTGACTTAGATGACATGTTAATTGAACGGTTGGACTGTGACATGGAGTCGATTATCCGTAATGACCTTATGGATGGAGAAACGTTAGATTTTAACTTTGACAGTGTATTGCCTAACCAAAGTTTTCAGCACAGCGTAAAGACAACCACACACAGTTGGGTGTCAGGCTAGGATGTAGTAGGAGGTAAGCTGTGCTTTTTATAATAAATCTGCAAAACAGCTAAAGGGAAAAGAAAGAAATGTCAAGATGCTTAAAATCTGGGAGTTCTTCTGTGCTGGCATGTGAACTCCCTCAGTAAAAGTCAGTCACTTTCCAGTCCTTTGTTAGTTTGAGAATCAGGTTTGCACTGGTGCATTAGGACTGTCAAGTACCAACTTCTCTTACTTCATGTGGAGCACTAATGTTTTGTCATTGATGTTTTAAACAAAAAACTTGCTGGTTACTAGCCAGTAATGAATAAATTTTTTCCCCATTTAAGGTATCTTAAGGCTAGCTTGAGCATATTTTAATAGATTTATTCATCTGTTGTGAATGTTAACTTGTTCTTTTTGTTGTTTTTTCTTTCTTCCTAGGCTATGGTTAAATTCTCCAGACTTGTCTGACAGCAGGAACTGAGAAAAGCAGTACAAAGATGTCCTTCACCTTTCTTTTTAATTTTCTTGACAAAGCTGTGCGCATGCACTAACTTTTATTGGGGTCCTTTTTTTTTTTTTTTTCCTTTTTTCTTCCTTTCGTCAGAGTTGGCAGCAGAGAGAGTATTTTCCTGCACAGGATGTTTGCCCAAGGTTTGCAGGTTATGTGCTGCTGTAGATAAGAACTGTGCCATTGGAAATTTCATTACTCTGAAGTGCCAAATTCACTACACCATATAATCACAGCAAAGACTCTTACTTACATCATGTTGTGCTTTCGGTTTTGTACAGTATGAAATGTAGAAGAAGAATTGTTTTTTAAGACTATCTGTTTTGGTCCAAGAAAAGTTTATAGACTTTTGTAAGAATACTGTGATGATCTCATGCCCTAAGTAAGTTTAACCTTCGTTGATGTTACCTGTGTTTTGATGAATTGAGATAACTGTGGACTTGCCTTGCAGCAGTATGAACTGCATTATTTTACTCAAAATTGCCACACATTTCATATGGGAATAGAATAGCCTGTTGAATATGATCCTACTAAACTCACTGACTATTCAAAGCAAACAGTAGCTTAAATGCCATTTATAAGTTACCTGTATTCGTGTAAATTTATGCAAGAATATATCTGGATTTCATTGTCAGATTAATCACTTTATTGTTGGGCTTAAGATAATTTTTGGAATACTTTCCAAACTATTTTTCTTATAATTAAAATCTACTTTTGTTACATAGGCAACTTAAAAAAAAATAAATCTGAGATCTGGCAGCATTCATAACCTCTTCATTTTGTACAGTATTTTAACTGGATTAAGTACATGTTTTTATAAATTTCTCTAGCACTTGGGAGTGCTAATACAGGAAAAGCTTAATAAGGATCTTGAATACAAAACATTTCTGTCCATTTTTTTTTTGTTGTGTGATGTATAAATATAGACAACTTTATGTTTAGAAATATTTAATCAGTTTTATATATGCATTTTTAGAAATGTCATCTGCTTCTATTATCATTTTAACTCTGACTACCACAAAGTGTTAAGTATTCATTGTTAAGATGCTTGTACAATGCTTCACATTTATATTTATTTCATGGAGGTCTCATAATGTTTGTGCACTCAAGAGCAGGACCTTTTGCAGAAAATTTGTAATTGTAGTAAAATTAATGACAAAATTGTCATGTGTCTTAATTAGCACTAGTTTTAGGGTTCGTCAGTGTTTCTGTTGTAAAGCAGTAGATTTGAAGAGGCAAAAATGCTACTTTTGAGTGGGGGACTAAAACTTTGACCTTATTGCAGGACAAAACATAACTTCTTTTTTTTCAAAAAGAAAGATAAAGTAAGTGGCAAAGTTATACAAATGCATGAGGTTTAGGGTAAGGGAGAGCATTAATAACAGAGATCTTGTTTCTGTGGAAAAACCTGCTCTTGTTGGAGCAGGCATACTGACAGCTACCTGAGCATTTTCAGGAGTGGGTCTTGGAATAAATGATTTCTGATTTTTTGTAATTGCATGATGCAGTTTTCATGGATGTGTGAATAACAGGCTTCACCTGTCTTTTCACTGGTTGCTACACAACATTTGTGTTATAGAAATCCTTGGAGCTTTTTCATGCACTGACAGAATTAACAGCTTTTTTGCTAGTGCTGGCTGTTGCGAAGAAGGGGAGGAACAAATATTTTTACACTGATTTTTCTTTTGTCTAAATGGTTCACAACTGCAAGATGTCCAAATAGAAACTCATCTTCCCTGTAGTGATGGCGGATGGTGGAGAAGGAAATGGGATGTGCCAAGTAAATGAAGTTTAGTAACAAGCCATATATTTAATGATCCTGTTATGACTTTCCTAAGGCTCTGCAATGTATTTATTGATGTGCTAGCATTTAGCTCCCTGTTGGGGTTAAATCACTACTAATTACAGCTGGTCCTACTTTTTTAGATATGCCATTACGGTTGTCAGGCAGTTCCAGAAGCTGATGTGATACAGGATCTTCCCCATCGAGAAACTGGTCTTTGAACTTGTTCTGAGCTAAATCAAATGTTCTTGGTGCCAAAGCCTCAGTGAAGCCACCTGCTTTTACAGGCAAATATCTCTAGTAGCGTCTTCACCATCAAATACATAGTCTCTGAAACATGATAGTAAATCCTGCCAGTGGAGCAAGTGGAGGGCTCACAGAGGGGTTTCTGAAGATCATTCTGTCTGCTGCGTGTGCAAAAATGTTTGCTCCCAAATAGGCACTGATACACATAGGCCAAATAGTAGCCAAATCCACCTCTGCATGCAAAGAAAGCAGGAATCAATGCTATACTCTATGGGGATGCAGCTGAACGTGCTACATTTAACAGTATACCTCCTGTTTATTATTTACTGCTACTGTATAACTTCCTGTAAACAGATATTTTATTCATTTCCTTTTATAACTATGAATAACATAAATGTAGCCTTTCCTTAATTACAGAAGTCTGTAAAAAACCCTTTTAATTATTGTGAGAAAACGGTTGTAGGTAATCAGAGATTTGGGCTGCATGGTCAATTTGGCATTTTTTGGGTTTTGGGGTTTTTTTATAAATTTTGAAGGTTTGGGTTTTTTTTTCTTCTTTTTTTTTTTTTTTTTTGTGCTTGGGTTTTTTTTGTGGTGCCATTCTAATGTTCTACAGTTTTAATTCTGGAATACTGTGAAGTTGGTGAAGGAGCATGTTGTCTGCCTTGAAAATAAACATTATGTGACCTCTAGTTATAAATCCTTTTTCAGTAAAAGTACCAAGTTTCTGGAGTAACTTAGTTTGTCAGAATTGTTGTAAATGATTGGTTTGTGAATTGTGCAGATGATCTTACCTATGCAGCCTTGTTTTTGACTTTTCTCTGGTTTGTACTGTTATTAAAAGTTTATTGTATTATAGAGCTGTTCAGATATTTTAAATATAAAGATGTATTGTTTCCATAATATAGCTATATGATATATGTTTAGGTAGTAGATGCATTAATTGGAAAGCTCTGCTTTGATAAACTGACAGTTTGCCTACACTTATAAGCAAAAATCATGTTGCTTATTATTGGCTTAAGTCAACAGAGCATCCCTGAGAAGTTGAAATTGGACCAATTATAAAACAGTATAAAATTTGCACTTGTTAAACCACTGGATGTATGTTAGTACTTTTTTATTTTTTTACTGATTTGAAATTCCTATTTTCATTATGAAATTGCTAGGATTCTTAATTTATGACTGATTTTAAATAAGGTATTCTCATTATTATTATTATTATTATTTTGGTAATCATAATGTAAGATGCAGCATGGTTTATGCAAGCAAAAAGCAAATTATTCGACATGAAAACTGGCCTCTTTTTTGAAGGTGTTCCACAAACCAGCAATATCTGAGAGATTGGCATGTACATACTGCTAGTTCTATTTGCGAGTGGTTGTGACAGCTCTTCAACGCTTCACTGCTCTGACTTAGTCACATTGCAAAATTAAAATTCATACGTGGATATTTTCAGAAAAAGTGCCTGATGTACTTCTACAGACACATGAGAACAATCCCTGACAGTTTGTTGTATAAAGCCATAAATGTATATAAATTATGTTAAAAAGGTTTTGTGTCCTTTCTTGTATACAGAGAATGAGATTTGTACCAGGATTCTACTTGTGATTAGTAATCCTACTGAGATGTTGTCGTAATCACTTTCCTCACCGTGTAATCTTTTTAATGATGATGATCCCATTTGGACAATCCTGATGGCATTAGCAATTTTATACAGAAAAATACCTCATGGTACCAAGTCTTGCCTGGCGAGATGATAACATATTAATGAGCAAACACTAACTGCAGAATAGTTAACAAATTTTCCATTACTTGGTATAAAGGAATTTTTCTCTCTTGGCATTGCTTCTGGATTTGGAACTGTAGCAGGTACAGGAACTTAATAGGGCTGTGTTACCAGTGTTTAATCACAACCTAGTGTGCTAAAAGTAACTTGTTTACAAGTCTTTGAGACTAAACGCAAGAAGAATCCATGCCTGCCTCCCGGGGCTCACGAGGCATCTTTGTGTAGAGATGTGTTGTTACTGGAAGCTGCACGAAGCAGCATCAGACCGTGTTGCCAGTGCTTCGACCAGCGTAGTTCAGAGAAAATGACAAAAAGTCATGAAACTGTTTCAGAATGGGTATTTGTAAGTATCAGCTCTTAATAAAATTGCTATGACATGAGATGGTGATTAGTGTATCAGAATGTTATGTAATACATTATTAAAGAATAAAAAAGAAAAAAGGGGGGATGTTAACATCTGTCAAACGCCAGGAAAGAATTAGTCTTTTAGTCCAAATTACATGTTAGAACCTAATGCTATTAAATGTGGGAGAGAGCAGGCCCTAGCCCTCTTGGCCCTCTTTCCCCTGGTTTTTGCCTCTGCCCCTCCTGAAGTCTGTACCTTTTCTCAGAGTAAGTTTTTTCCTTGCTGAACATTTGCCAGCCTGCCGGGTGCTGCTCCTTTCGCAGCCGTGCTTTAGGCTGTGGTGATGGGAGCGCTGCTGATGTGAGTAGGGAGAGCAGGAATGTCTAATTTTTTTTTATTTTATTTTTCTTTAATTTAGATTGTGTTTCAAAACAGAGCTGGAAGAAAGGATGGGAGGCTGCCAAAGCAGACAGCCAATAACACCCACGCCACAGTTGTCTTGTGAGGCCCAGATCCCTGCTTGCCTGCAGGTGGGGAGGGAGAGGGGTGGCAGAGAACAGGCACTAAATGAATTGCTGGCAAAAAAAAGCCAGTTTGATCTTAAAGTGAGCAGAGGTAGACCTAAAGAACATGAAAGAACTAATTGCACGTAAAAATAGAAATATTTAAAGATAGCTAAAAAAAATAATTTCTGCTTGTACTTTGCAGTTCCATCTTTATTTTAGCTTTGCCCTTTTTTATTCAATGTACGTTTTGGAAGGGTTTTTGCATGTTAGGGGAAGCTGAGGATATCTTCCCTGACATTTTCAAAAGCCTGACTTCTGGAATGAGAGGGTTGTAAGATCCAAAGATACTCTATTTGGGTGTTCGTGACGCTGTTTTTGGAAAGGATGCACATCTAATTGGTACATGACTAGCTACTGCTGTCAGGAGAGATAGTCAAAGCTTGTCTCTTGGGAAGGGACTGGCTAGCAATTTGTGCCAATCTGGCAACAAGGGATTTGAATCTGCTGATCAAGCAGGAAAACCTCAAAGCATCTTTGTGCTCTGAGTCAGTTCTACATCATTGTAATAAATGTGTTTTTGTGCAGAAACATCAACTACTATGTCATCTCACCTGATAATCCGGTTAAAACTACAAATGACATTAGGTCTTGCAGCCATTTGTTGTGCAGCTGGGGTGCAAAGATGGGATTTGTGAAGATCCTTGGAAGGAATAACTTGCAGTGATCAGTGCCTGTGGTCATGCCCACTGCTGGAATTGCCTGCAAATCCCTGTTCATTACCTGATTATGTTTTGCTTGGGGTAATGTTCTGGCATGTGCCAAAATGATAGCTGAAATGAGGAGGCAGGGACAGTGCCCCATCTTATTTTCTCTTCTTCTACTTGCTGTTGGACCCTGGGGCATGCAGAAATTTTGCATGTGTGTTTTGCAAGTAGACTTCTTGTGGGGGTGTGTATTACTGAGATGATGGGAAAAGGGATGAGGGCTACGTGCAGTACAACTGGAGGAGCATTGCAGGAAGCTTCTGGTGGGTATAATAGGGCTGTGGAGGGAAGAATCAGACAAAGAGCCCTTTCATAACTTGGAACTTCAACATTTTACATCCTTCCTGTCTGCTCATCTGCAGTTGCTCATGCCATCCTTAAATGAAGAGGCTTTTCCAAGCATGATGAGTTGAGTGTTGGTCTCTTCTCCTAAATTACAAGAAAAAAGAGGAAATGGCCTCAAGTTGCCCCAGGGGAGATTTAGTTTGGATATTAGGAAAAATTTCTTCACCAAAAGGCTGTCTAGCATTGGAACAGGCTGTCCAGGGAAGTGGTTGAGTCACCATCCCTGGAGGTATTTAAAAGCCATGTAGATGAGTCACTTAGGGACATGGTTTAGTGGTGGACTTGGCAGTGCTGAGGTAATGGTTGGGCTTGATGATCTTAAAGCTCTTTTCCAGCCTAAATAATTCTATGATTCTATGGTTGTGTTTGTCTCTCAGTACCCTAGAGTGCCACTACCTGAGCAGGCAACAGCCCAGACCTTGCACAAGAGCCTTGCTGGGTTTCCAGGGAACTGTGTTTGGCAGGAATGTCTAAATAGTTTCTGAAATATTCAATCAACTTTGGTCAAGTCAGCAGAGTTCATGGAAAAGCGCATTATAAAAGTGTATATGCATTGGAAAAAGGGGGGAGGGATGAGAAATTCTGGGGTGGTGAAGCATGTTAAGTGGTTGCTTTAAAGGATGAAGAAGACTGGATTTCTCTGGGGAAAGGGGTAATGTTACAAATAAAAGAGTTTTCTTTTTGTTGGATTTTGAAGTTGTGTCCAGTAGCAACCACAGACAGCACAAAATCCTGGCCTGAGTTGTTGCTTCAGTTTTTTTGACCAGGTGAAAACAAGTGGTAAGCTGTGAAACCCTGTGAGTACTAGAGTTTCATTTCAGGAGTCCAAATAAGTTACCACTTCCTGCTCCTCCCTTTCGTCCTCCTTCCCCCGCGCACCGATTTACAGCAGTTGAGTGTTCCTGTTTGGTTGAGGTTTTTTATTCACCCTGCTCAGAGAAGTTGGACTAGGCAAGACTGTCCTTCTTTCATTCCCCACAGTGGTGGCTGAGCTGTGCAAAGGAAGTTCTTTTCCTCCTCCTTTCTCAGCCTGTAAAACAGATCTCTCCATTTAACACCCAAATGACCCCCAAAGCCAAAGTTCATTCCCAGGAGCCATCATCCATTCCTGGATGACTCCAGGAGCCCTTTGAGGTGGGAAGTTTTCTCTGCTTGTGGCTCTCCTGCTGGGCAGCTTCTAAATTGAAAATAGTCTGGAGATGACAGGAGAGTCCCTAGGAAGGGGGCTTGTCTTGGAGCCATTCAGCTGTTCCACTGCTGGCCCTGTCTCAGCCAGCCTCAGCGTCCTGTAACCCTCTCACTGACCCTCGTTGGTCTGCAAGGCGAAGCTTTCACCGGAGGGCTTTCTGAGTAGGGTTTCCACATCTTGTTCTGCTATGGGCAAACCCTTCTGGTATAAGCACATCTGTGTGGAAGTTTATTTTCAGTATAAAATAAGAAATACAGCACTCTTTCCTACAGAATCCTTGAGCAGCTGACTGTCTCCATCTCCATGGTCCTGGTGTGGTAGGTACAGAAAGGCGAGAGCCTGCTGGTGACTGAGAGAAATGCCCAGGCAGATGGGGCTAGTGAAGATACTGAATATGCCGGACTCCAGCTGCTGGGGTCCTGCTGCTTAAATAGGTCCAGATACATTAAGTTAAAAAAATGATGCTGCGGGTCTTTGCAAGATGTTTCAGCATGTTTTGTGACTAGCTGATAAACCAGCAGATATGATTAAGTGTTGATAAATGTGGCATAATGCACAGGGAGAAGGGGAAAGCGAGTCTAGCACGTATGGATCCATAATGAACTGTGGATGAGGTGTTACCACCATGAGAAGGATCTTAGAGTCACTGAAAGGATTTCTTACAAGTCTCAGCTCACAATTAGCTGTGGACAAAAAAACCCACAGGAGAAATAATAATAGGACTGGCAGAGTCCATAGCAGAGATTAAATAGGAGAAAGGATGAGTGAGGGTGGGTATAGATGAGGTGATGGGGGTTTGTAAAACTGGGTGCTGTGGAGAATATGAATAGGAAGTGATTAATCAGTATTTCTGGTGGCACAATTGGAGGCACCCAATGAAATGATCAGGCAGCGGGTTTAAAACAAGAGGAAGTAATTCTTCACACAGTACATTATTAAAATTTGGAACTCATTGCCGTGGGATGTGGCGGAGGCCAGAAGTATAAATGGATTTAAAAAAAGATTATACAAATTAATAGAAGATATGTCCATCAGTGGCTACTAAATACAATGGTCCGGATGCAGCCTCTAGCTCCGGAAGTCTCTAAATGGCCAGTTGCTGGAAGCTTGGAGCATGTACCAGGGAAGGGATTACTCAGTCTGTGGCCCGTCCCTTGTGTTATTTTCTCCTCTGTGTCTGCTGCTGGCCACTATCGGTGACTGGACATTGTTTTAAGTGGACCTTTTGACTGACCTTACAAGGGTTGTCTTCAGGGTCTTAATTATGCTGGGAATATGTACAGCCAGAAACAGATGCCTGACACCCTTCTGTGAGCAGTTTTCAAACATCCATGAGTCCCTTTCCAGTTCTCTGTCAGTGGTTGTGGACATTGTGTTGGGTGACTTGCTTGATACCTCTCACCAGGAGGCATCAACTGAGATTATGCTCTCAACATAATAAGCTGTGATGTAACAAATGCAAAATATCTGGTTAGATTTTTAAACTTTTAGGGCAGAAAAAAATGCACAGATATTTGTCAGAGGAAGACATAGCGGGGAGAAACAAGATCTCTGTTCATCCCAAGCAGCTCTTCCCTACCAGCTCTATGGAGGCTGTGCTAGGGGCAGGGATAAGACAGGGTGTTTCAAATCCATCCTCCCTCCCACACCCATGACCAGAGCACTACTTATTTTTACTTTGTTGGCCAGTAAAGGGGTTAAAGGCATTCATGTGGGCATTTGAAAGCCTTTCAAAGATACTCAACAGTGATGCTGGACAGCGAGCCAAGCAGCACTGGTCAAGAAGTAGTGGTGTGTCAGTGGCAGGAGGTTCTCCAGTGCTGATAGCCAAGGTCAGCCAGAAAAGAAATGTGTGTGAAATGTGCAGTTTTACTGCTTTTTAAAGATCTTAATGATGTAGAATGGAATTCCAGTGGAATTCCAGAACAGAACAGCGTTTTCTTGCCAGATGCATAGTTTGAGCTCTTCCCTTTGGATGCTAACAGAATGACACCAGACTTGTTAACTGTCAGTAAGTGATTAAGAAATGCTGACCTAAAGATGAAGGAAAGGTAAGTCTTACCCTGCCCCGAGCTAAACCAGCCGGTTACAGGACTTCATGTGAAGAGACACTGAGCAGACATCGCAACTGAGTCTTGAATGCCAACAGCTATAAATACTGTGTGAGAGTGAATTTATGCTGTAGCTCACCAGTCAGCATGCAGGAAATCACAGACTTCACTCAGGTGTTGAAAATATAATGCTAATGGACTACCATATGCATTGCAAACGTAGCTTTCTTTCCTTAGATCTGTGTCCAAAGCTGCTTCCTCTGTGAAGCTTTGAAACGTGAAGTCTGATCAATGCTGACTGTTCTCAAAACATTCAAAAAGAATTTTTAAGAAAGCTGTCACCTCTGTATGTTCCTCTTCAAGACTGAGTGGTTATTTTCTCTGAATTTCCACTTTTAAAAGAAAAGGGAGATACCTAAACCTCCATTAATGCAAACTGTAAGGTGTTTAAATTAACTTAATGTTTGGTACCTCAACTGACTGAAATCTGGACTTTTTAATGTATTTCAAATTGAATAATAGAGAACCATGCATTTTATAAAGCACTGTTAGGCTTTATCATCAAGCAGATCCATTCCCTCTTCCCTTTCCTTTCTCCCCCACCTTCTCCTTGGTGATAGGTTTGGCAATGGTTTGGGGACACCCAAATCATGGGTGCAATGTCAGCATCTAGGCATCCAGAGTTCCTTCCTGTTTGTATTGGCATCAGCTCTTATTTAGCAGCTCTTCTTTTGTGTGCTTTGGTTAGTAGTGTTTAAAAGGTGTGGAGCACTTTCCAAACAGAATGAAAATATTCCTGTTTCTGAAGAAGGTTGCAACTGACAATTTGCAGTAAGCAATAGTTTTGTATGACTGGTTCTGAAGGCTTCAGTGTCTCTTCCTAAAATTTTCCTAGTTTGTCCTGAGCTCTGTTTTGACTGCATTAGCCCTTGGCAACGTTAAGATGTGTTGAGGTCATTATGAGAACTTCAGGAAGTTCTTTGCCACCCACTCCAGAAGTGTGCAGATACTCTGAAGCTATTGCAAATGTGAAGTGAAACACGTGAGCCTACTCCCTCTGAATAAAGTTAATTTGCAGGTGATGTGTATCAACTACATTTTAAAAAATTTATTTTTTTTTTCCCCTCATGTGCAATGATCTGCTGGTATTTACTCAGTCACTTACTGCAGCTTTGTGGAGAAGTTACCACTTCTTGCATCTTTGGCGGGGTAAAGGGAACCCAGAACACAGCTGACCATGACAGCTCCCTTATTCACTGTTATTGTGCATCCTCATAATTTGAGGAAGGCCTCATAATTCCATAATTTAAGAGGCAATTGCATACCAACATCACAGTTACCTTTTGCGCATTAGTTAACTGAGTGATGATACAAAGCTGTTTCTGGCAGCCAAGGGGATGAAATCCAGCTGGCAGATCTGCTGGCGCAGGGTCTCAATCAGTCAGCCCTGCACGCTCTGCGTTCCTGGGGCTGCTGTGCTAATTGCTGGAATGTGACTCCTACCCACGGCGCAGGGGGAGAGCACGAACCCTGGCCAGCCAAGGCTTGCCTGTCCCATTGCCAAACCCATGGCTGACCCCAGCTCCAAGGGCTGCTGTGCTTTAGGTAAGTCGCTGCTGCTTCACAAGCACCTGTGAGCTGCCCACGGAGAGCCCTGAGCCCTCCCTGCTGACGGCTGCATGGGGGGCTCACAGTGGCACTGGTTTTATGGACGTTTTTTAAGGGTTTGGTTTACCCAGTTGGAAAACACTCATAAAAGGGAGGATGTGGGGAGGATGATCTCTGATTCTGCGTGTTCAGGTTCTTAGAGGCTTTAGTGGTGCAGACATAATAAATTGTGCTCAGCAGCTGCAAGAGCAACCTCTAACTTCAGTGGCACTGGAAACCATAGGAAGACAGCATCTATGTTTACTAGGGGTGTTCTCTATCTGTTGAAAGATGATCCAGTTCTCTAGGGGGCTGTCATGTTTTTTACAGCAGTAGTGTTTTAAAAATTTGTAAGTGTGATTTCTTTTAAGGTCAATATACATTAACCATATTTGAAAATTATTTGCTTATTTCTCACTTGAGAAAGGATTCTGGTATACCAATAGGAACATACTTAATGACATATCTTGACTTTTTTTTTCAAGGCAAGAAAAAAATATGGCTCTGATCAGTGAATTTAAATTTAAAAAAAAAATCTCTATTCCTTCATGCTCTTTTAGCTTATAGAAAACTCTGAAACACATTTTATCTATATATTTGAACAAGGCACATCTTAGTTCCTAAGTTTGTGTGGACAAATACTCGACTTGCTTTTAGTATGACAATGTCCTAAAGAAATCCAATGTTGTAGAGCATAGATATAAACATACTCCTTTACAGATGATGGAAATCAAGGAGGGCTAGGCTTCTGGGTACCTGTTTTTTATTACATTCCTATGGTCCTCCACTCTTTGAAGAGTTTTATATTCCTGCTTATCAGCATTGTATGTGGCAGAATGGGGTCCCATCTGACTGTGAGTTGGAAAAACCTTCCCCAGGAAGTAATTTATCTTTTCAGTCTCTATGGTCTTTGTTGTGAAAAAGGAAACAGGCTGGGAAAAGGGGAAAAAAATAAGTGGATGGGATAGCATACTGGCAATCAGTGTTATGATCCAAGTCTTCCATATTTGATTTTGATGGTTTTAATAAGAAAGAAGCTTAGGGGAAGGAAAACCAAAAGGACATGAGTTGCAGAAAGGAAGGAAGGTAAATGAAAGGAGATGGGGAGAGGAGAAGTGAGGGCCAGGTGGAGAAAGAAATGGCAAAGGACAGACTCAGTTGCTGGTCAGTGCACAACAGAGAGACAGGGAGAGTTACAGGCCATTTGAACCAGTGGCTGGGCAAGATGTACCTGGTCTGAGAGTTGCTCTAGTGCAGAGAGCCAGCAAAAATTTTTTGGGAGAGCATGTTCTCAGTCACACGTCCAGGCAAAGCAGCTTTCTCGGCCCGTTTGTGCAATGTGACAGCGTGTGCTCTTTCTGCCAAAGCTGATAAAGTAAGCCACAGAAATGAGCTTAACTGAGGTATTCATAGCTAAATGAATAACTGTGTAATACTGTGGAGTGTATTTAAAGTCTTGTATAAAATGAATTGTCTGGACTACATATGGAGAGTATTTGGCCACCAGGCTGCTGGGAAACAGCTCCTTGAGGAGTCATTAGTGGAATTCGTGTAGCTGATCAGGTGTGAACCATAAACCTGAGCACATTGTCAGTCACTGGGAGAGCCTGACATCAGGGAGAGATGTTGTCATTGCAAGCTTGGAACCAGTGGAATCAAAACAAGGTGGATGGCAATGGAAATGGAGGTTTTTCAGAACCAAAAATAGTCTTCAAAAGATAAGATGTTTCCTGAATCCCTAGGGCTACAAGACCTGGGCTACATCCAAGGGCTACATATATCCTGGGCTTTGTTTCCAAGACATCAAATCTGTTCTCAGTTTCTGCTAAACACCTATTTGCTTGCTATATCAGCTTCTAAATCTATCACCTATTTGCTCACAGGGTTGGGGTGGAGCAGATGAATTTGTGGTGTCTAGGTAGACAGTCTCGAGAAAACGGTGGGTGCATGCACACCTCAAAGACCTGTTGTCAAGGCTGGTTTTCTTTAGGGAAACGGGAAATGGAGTTCATCTAGTCAAGTGCTGAGTTTTGGGACAAGGCTGTGAGTTGTCTGCTAACCAGCAGTCACCTGCAGAAACAAACAGCTGAGACACACCTTTCAGCTCTAGCCAAACCCAACGCCATCCGTGGCTCCACAGGTTAGTGACTACAGAGCCTCAGAGACTCTGGCTACTTGTCCTGACCCTTTTGCTGACCATGCAGGGGAGCTGCTCAGGGAGCTGATTCAGCCAAAACACACCATGCCAGAAAAGAGGTCTTGGAAATGACAGAGTTAGCAGCTGTGGCTAAGAGATGGAGCTGTGCTAAGTCAGCACTCCCTCCAAAGAAAGGCACAGGGCAACCCAGGCGTTACTATCCAGCCTAAAAGGCAGACGTTGAGACCTACACCACTGACTGTGCCTGTGTACACAAGTGATAGAGAGCACTGGCCAAGCAAGAAAGCTTTCACTTTTGTGAAAGCCCTGAAAGATCATGCTTTAAATATTACTTCTTCCATGTCAGTTCATTTTTTTTTTCTCTGCAAAGCCAGGTCCATTTGATTTACAGAACTACAAACAATGTTTCTGCTATAGAAACTTTGGAATAATTTCATCTTTTTATCCTGTTGCCAGCCTATTTCAGTTGAGAGTGACCTGGCTGCAGCTAAACACATGCTGAAAACAAAATCTTAAAACTGGAACATGGTTGTGGATTTAGCAGCTTAAATTTTCCAACAAATGCAGTAAGGCATGTCTGACTTGGGGTCTAAACTTATTCCTGGCATGGAAAGTCCTCAGTGCTTCTTTTTTCAGTGCTGGTCTGATAGGTCTAGCCCCATTTATGATGCTAGCCACCACATTCCCATTTATTTGAGAGAGTTCTTGACAACTGACATATCCTCCCTACCCCCTCTCCCACCCTCTGGTAGCTCTGCTCCGCAGTTTAGGCCCCAACAGCAACTGGCAGAAACCAACATATGCCTAATTTGCAGTATAGAAAGATTTCTAGGAGGCCCTTTACTTTTAGACATGGATGGATCTGTGCAAACTAAGACTGTCTGTACCATAGTCCAATGCTCAAGTTTACTCTTAGCTCCTCATAATAATTTTGAAGAAAAAAGTCAGTTTGGAGGAGAAGATTGAAACTTTTTCCTTCTCCCATTACTTTCCTTTGTTTTTGGTCTGCCACGTTGTTAGAATTTTTTGAGCCTGTGGTTGGTACACTGTGGATTTCACTGTCAGAGAGTTGGGCTTCTCCTTGCAATGGACAAGGGCTTCACAACCAGGTGTAGCAAGCTGCTGTTTCCAGTCCAGCATCCTGTCCAAACTTTGGCTTTCATGGCTTTGTGATAAGGCATGAGCATGCCCATAACACATGATACTTGAAATAGGTCACAGCTGAGATATTTTGCTGTTCTTCTATTAAACTGGCTGATGTCCCCAGTTTGAACTGTCTGGTTCTAGCAATAAAACTCAGCAGCTGCGAAGACTATCAGGTGCTGAGGGACCTTTAAGCATAGGTTAAGCCTGGTGTCTTTAAGGCTGAGATGTTCAGCTTTGGAGACTTCATGCTATAAAACTGCATTTGTTGGAAAATTTAAGCTGCTAAATCCAGAAATGTGTTCCAGTTTTAAGGTCTCAGCTTCAGCATTTGTTTAGCTTCCAGCCATCTCACTTGAAACTGAAATGGGCTGGTAAATTAAAAAAAAAGAAATAAAATTACTCTGGAGCTTCTATATCATGTCCCCAAACCTATGGGGCTACCTATCTATTTCACAGGAGATATTAGGAGGTTAGTTAATGACAGCTTATAAATATTTTGACTTCTTCAGATGAAAATACATATGAATGCCTAAATGTTGTTTCTACAGAGGGTGTTTACTTAGGCTAGAGCTTCCCTCTCACCTTTGTGCACACCATAAAATGGAGGTCTGTATGTACAAGAGCCTTGCATGGGAAAACTGGAGAAGCCCTTTGGCCATCCCCTCATATTTTTGAGGAACTGGGCTGGTAAACACAGCAGTGCTTAAGCTAACTTGGAGTTAGGGACTCAGAGCAAACACAGGGTTAAAAAAGTGCCTAAAAAACTCCTCATCTTGCAATCTTGTTTTTGGTTTTGTTTTGTTTTTTTGTCACCTGGCACGACAGAAGTGAGCAGACGTCCTCTACTCTGAGCAACTTTTCTTAGTAACACTATCCTCTCTCCATGTGTCAGCTCGACCATTTGTCAGCGGATGGGATTCCTATTAGGCAGCTGTTCTTATCTGGTTTAACGGTGACCCAACAAATCTGAGTTTTCTGCTGGACTGAAGAACAGATTTCACTTTATAGCCTGAAAATAACCATGTCACTTTCTATTTCTTTTCCCATTGCTCT
Source organism: Machaerirhynchus nigripectus (assembly GCA_013397975.1). NCBI lineage: Eukaryota > Metazoa > Chordata > Aves > Passeriformes > Dicruridae > Machaerirhynchus > Machaerirhynchus nigripectus. The sequence goes on along the minus strand of VZRQ01011077.1, from coordinate 542,423 downwards.
GTTATCTTTGTTCCTAGTGCTGCCAGGATAGTGAGAGTCCCAGACTCAAACTAGCATGGACAGGTTAAGCTGATTGTTTGCTTCTTGGTCACATATGGGACTGTAATAGCCCTTGGCTGGATTTCAGAAAGCAAAGGTGTGCAATTCAGTGGCAGCTCCACCCCAGACAGAGATGAGGGAATTATTCTCCCTAATTTCCAATAGCGAAAGCAAGCGTTCCCTCCCACAAAGTTGCAACACAAGATGTGAACTGGCCCAGGTAATTCCTGCCTTTCATTTGGCCTCTGCTTCTCACCAAGGTGGAACCTGAAGAGCAGAAAAACAAGCAGCAGGTATGAATGTTTTCATTAGAGATGCTAGGCCAGCATTTGTAGGTATCTTCTTAAATAATCTCAATTTTTTCCATGAGCATGGACAAACCAAGAAGAACTGTTGGCAAGACCTCATGTCTAGTTACTGAGAAAAACAATTTAAATGGTATTTTTAATATATTTCTGCTGTTGCTCCTGTCCCTCTAGGCTGAAGAAAATGGTCACTGCTTCATAGGGGATTGATACACAGTATCAACTCACTTTACCAATTTTTTTAATACTGCATCAACAAACTGGTGACTCTTCACCACTCTAAGTGTCTAGATGCAAACTGCTAAAGCAAGGATCTGCTTGGTAAATCATAGAACCACCAAATTATGGAATGGTTTGGATAGGAAAGGACCTTAAAGATCATCAGGTTCCAACCCCCCTGCCATGGGCAGGGATACCTTCCACTAGACCAGGTTTCTCAGAGCCCCATCCAGTCTGGCCTTGAACACTTCCAGGGATGGGGCATCCAAAACTTCCCTGGGCAACCTGTGCCAGTGTCTCACCACCCTCACAAAAATTTCCTCCTAATATCTAATCCAAACCTGTCCTCTTTCAGTTTAAAGTCATTCTCCCTTGTTCTATCACTGCATGCCTTTGTCAAAAGTCCCTCTCCAACCTTCTTCTAGCCCCTCTGTAAGATCTCCCCTGAGTTTTTTCCAGGCTGAATAGCCCAAAGTGTTGTCTCAAACATGGGTGTTTGTTACCTGGTGCACAGCACCAACTCACACACCAAGGCAAGCTATTTCCACTTTTTATTCTAGTTTGTAAGAAATAGGGAGCTGGGTGGTGAGCCACAAAGTGCTGGCTCCCCAGTCATCAAAACTTTACACTATTTATACATTTTAACAAATACATCAGCATTCATTGGTTGCAGATTACATAACTTTTTTAGTAATTATTACTCAAGCCCCCTATATGTAGTTATATCCCTCACTTCTCAGGCTAATTAGTCCACGTTCGTAGTTCCATCACTCCATCACTCTGATTGATCATCTTCATGGCCCTCTTCTGGACTTGCTCCAGCAGGCCCATATTCTTCTTTTGTTGAAGGCTCCAGAGCTGGATGTAGCACTCCAGATGGGATCTCACTAGAGCATGGCAGGAAGGTAGAATCACCTCCCTTGATCTGCTGGTCATCAAAGAAAGTATCAGAAAGACACCAACAGCCTAGATCCAAGTACACTGTAGTGAACAGGTATCTCCTGCTTGCTCGTTTCTGGATCAAGATCCAGACATAAAGGTAAAACCTCTATATTTGTATAATATACATGTGTTATATATTTACATATGTGTACCCAAGCACATATACAATGTTCATTTAAGCCTGCATAGTGTAGCCATTATTACATGGCAGTAGTCAGTGAACCGAGACTGATGGTTTAAATAAATGGGATTGCTCATGTGAAGAATTCAAGCCACCTTGCAAGAAATTTAGCCAAGCGTATATTGATGGAAATCCAGAAGGAAGCACTGCAGCAGCACTGCCTGACTGCCTGCATGATGCAGGCCATGGGACTTGTCACAACAGCAATGCACCTTCTGCCCCTGATTTAGGTGCCTTTGCTGGGGGAAATATACTCTGACTCCTGTTGCGTTGTCCCAGTGCTGTCCAAAGTGAATCTGACCTCCAGTTAGGCTGGGTGGGTTATCTTCCTCCCAGCCTCAGACCTCTGCGTAAGGGGTATTCAAGCTTGTTTCCCTTCACCCCAGATTCTCTCGCTGGTAAGGAAAGAGCCATGGGCAGTTTTGGGCTATGATTAATGTCACCCAAAGTTAGATATCTAAAATAGGTGTAGATGAACTGCATCCTGCAAGACCCTATTTTTGTCTGTGGGCTATAATGGGAGCCCCAACTAACCACCCCTGCTGAAGGTGCTGCATCAGTTGCCCCTGCTTTCAGCCTGTGAATCTTGTCCTCGTATTCTGACAGAGTGGATGCATTCCTGTTCCTTGGTAAAGTTTTCTTTCTTTGTCTTTTTGAGGAAAAAAATGGAGTGATTGGTTGTGATCTTCATAAGGCACACCTTTAAAACCCCTTGGCCATTCTCTGAGGTCCTCTCTGAATTCCAGTGTTCCCCTCGACATCAGAAGTAGGTGCACTGAAGCAGCATTAGTCCTATGATTCCCACAATGGATTTAGTACAGATCTGTTCAAAGATCCAAAGTTTGCATTTGTGTTTTGGCCAAAGTGCAGCACTGCAAGTTTGCTATCAAATCGTGACCCATGACTGGTCAGAGCCATGGATGCCTGAGGGGGTTGTCTGCCTATGGAGCATCCCTTAAGACTGTTGCTTGATGGCTATTGCCATTGACATTTTGACAATACGTTTTTGATTAAACTTACCACACATTTTATTGATTTCTTTATCTTTTCTCTTTCCAGTGCAAATGTTGGTGTCCATCAAAATCCTTTATATATATTTAAGCTGCTCTACCACCCCTATTACTGCTATAAAAAACTGTCATGATAGGACATCAATTTATTTGATAGGAGTTATTTTCCATACATATATGTTGATTATCATTATCTGTATATAATTCTACATAGTTCTCAATCCTTTTGTCAGTTGTGTTGATATTTTACTAGGGTCAGCATCAGACTGATAGAATGGGGTTGACCTATTTATTTATCCATTAGCCTAGGGTACTAATTTGACATTACAGTTTGTCCATGCTCTTCCTCTTTACCAATTTTCTTTCACCCTTGAGTGCTGAGGGTTTTTGAAATCCTGATGTGTGCCTGTCTTTAGCTTGTCTAGTACCTTGCCTAGCATGGCACTAATATTCTGAGTGGAGTCATGTAGAGGTTATGGTACAAATGAATTAGAAATACAAGCATTCGGACTGTCTTGATTATCCTACTCGACACATATTTTTATTGCTTCGGAGTTATAGTGTTAGAGGTTTTCTTCCTTTGGTAACCTGAAAATGCTGGGTGGGAAGCTTGGAAACCTGGCTTTAGAATGTGAGCAGTGATTGTGAGAAAAGTTGTTGTTTGTCTGCAGGTCCATAAAAATGAAAAGTTTAGACAAAAAAATTTTAAGCCATAAGTGGACTGTCTGTATTATTAAAGCCTAAATTAGTGGTTCTTAAGTTGCACTTTGTAGATCTTAATGATCTCTGAGGCCACGGTAAGTACCCTTTGTATTTCACTGGCACATCAGATTTGCCACTTGAAATGTGATGTCTTCACTTTGTGAACTGGGAGTAGTCCACTTTCTTCAACCCCTTTCACCACAGTCTCCCCTTGTGAACAGGATCACAGCATACTAATTTCTCCTCTGAAATACTCCTCAGACCACCAGATACAATGGACTCTGCTGCTAAACTCCTCATGACTCTGAATTAGTCCATGGGAAAAAACAACATCCAAGGACCTAGGTTTGCTCGGTGGTTGTCCTAGGACCTATGGATGAACTAGAATGAGTTGAGTGTCCTTAGCTGTTTGCAGCCCAGAGACTCCTGCAAAACAGGCTTAATTAATGCAGTCACTCGGAGGCACTGAAAGGCACTGCTGTTTGCTGTAAAAAAAGGGTGTGGATCAAGATGTGCTGTTAGATTTTTGTAGATGTAATTAAGGGGCCATCTACAATGTAAACAGTCCAAAAAAAATTTGGCAGAGCCTCTGCCAGAAGCTAGATAGTGAAAACTAACCTAGCTTACGTTAGCCCACTGACTACATTAGTTTATTGTCTTGAATTTAAATCCTTTGCAAAGGATTTAATGATGTTGAGGATATTGGCCTTTTAGTTGTGCCTTTGGGTTATAAGGATGTATCCAACAAAAAAAAAAAAAAAAGAAAATTAGAGAAAAGAATAAACCCATAGACCTGTCTGACTGGTTGATCATGGAGACAGAACAACTATCTAAATGAAAAATACCCTTCTAAGGATATTTTTTTGATGGAAATGGAGTTGTTTAGTGAGAGGAAATGGATATTATCCGGTGGAAGCTATTGCCAAGGTCCTTCTATTATTCACACAATCAACATATTCCTAGCTCTAGGGAAAGGTGCTCCACCAAGCAGGGCTATAATCCAGGAGTTACTTCTCTGGGAACAATAGGAAATTCAAAAATGTTGAGAAACCTGTAGAGGGAATGGAACATTTGCTCTCCAGGATAGTTGTTTGTGAACAGCTTGGGTGCTCTCTGTGGGAGGATCCAGGCGTGTCTCTGCTGGCAGGAGCTAAAACTCATGTCACCCTGAACACCTACACAGCAGGATGTTCTTGCCAGCCAGGGACTCCAAGTCTGGAGTGAAGCCACTGAAGTTGGACTTGTGCTGTGTACATGAATCAGGTGGACTCTTCCCATTGTTTGGCAGAAAGATCGAGGGGTCAGGGAGAACCTTTGGGTTTAGGGTGAGAACTTGCACCACCTGGGTCTCTCCCAGCTCACTATGTAGAATGTTGTTGCCACATCAACACCCCAAAGCAGATTTTAGCTCTGGTGAAGAGGTGACAGAAAAAGCAAACCAGGCAATGGAAAGGTCACACAGGGCCTCCAAGAATCTCCTTTGAAGTGTGTGTTGGTGTCTGGCAGATAATACTTTGAAATACCTTCACCCAGAGAGGAGCTTAAGACCAGCTTGATGCTGATTTTCAAATAGAGTATCAGCCACTAGTGCAATGTTGGGAGAGAAAAATGAAGAAAAACCAACTCTAAAATACAGAAACACTTTCGAAACAGAGAGCTTGCTGGTGCACATATTGCTCTGCTGTGAATTTTATGTCTGCCTGTAGATCAGAACAGGAAGCTAGGCTTTGAGAGCTTCTGTAAGAAAACCTCAAAGCTTTTGATGGTAATATAAATGTCAAGTATGTTATAAAAAGGAGGAAAGTACCAGACTCTGTTCTGTTCAAGACAATAGGGACTTTATAACATTACAGGAAGCTGCATGTAAGAATTATAGAGAAGTTAAAGTCTGTGGTATTAATGCACTGTAATAGTGGAGGTCTCCTAGCATTCAGTTTATCCCTCTTTCACTATATTCCCAGGCACAAGCAGTATCACACTGGTTGAACTGTGGAGTGTAGACTTGTCATTTTCAAAAGCACTTAAAGAGGATTTTTCCCCAAGTTCCGGTCCTCCTAAGTAAAGAGGTTGAAGCAAAGCAGGAAAAACCAAGACCTTGTGCTTAATTGTACATCAGAAAATTTGGTCAGTAGAAAGCATTGTCTGTTGCATCGGATCTTGAAAAAAGACAGAACCGGTGATATTAGAAGGACAGAGAGTGGGAAGGCAGGCTATGTCTGGACCCTGCACAAGTGGTGAGCTGGTAATTATTCACATCACATCTCAAAGATGTTTGAATTAAGCAGGAAAGTAAAAGCTTCTACCTCACACCTGGACATGTGCTGAACATAAAAAGGTAAGATAACTTTATGCTTGGATACACTGTAGGAAGGTTAGAATAAGAAGTGACCCTGAAAATAGTACAGCAATCTTCTATTCCTTTGCTGCTGGCCTTGTACCAACCATCTATGATTCTGTCTTGGCTGAGCTGAAGCAGAACCTATTATAGTCCACCCGAGACTAAATTGTCTGTAGATAATTAGACAGTGGAGAAACTGAATTATAAAGTACAAACATATCCATGGGAGAATATATTAAGGAGTCCCAAATGACTGTTCTATCTTATTCAGCAGCCTTTTGTGTGTTTTTCTTCTTCATTTCTTATCATAGATTGTTGCTGGGGATTTCTGAGTTGATCCTACACATGGACCAAATGCACTATATTTAACATTTCAGGGTTTTTGTTCCCTATTTTATACCAGTAGACCAATGCTGACTGTGTATAAAGATGGATATGTGAAATTTTAAAAACAATCAGGTTGTATTTGCAAGATGAGTGAGAAAGAATAACAAGTGATATGGACTACCAGAGCCCACTGGGGCAATTTCTAGATTTTATTTTGTTGCTGCAAATTTTTTATCCAGTTTAATGAATAGTAGGGGGAGAAGTTATCCTGTAAACTTAAGTAACATCTTGCCTTTCTAAAAACATTTATTTATGAGCCCAAGAAGAAAACTGCTCTTTTCACCTTTTTCAAGCATTATCCCTTTCCACTAGCCTTGCTAGAATATGCCAGCTCTCCCACGCCAGTAAATATGAGAACAGTAGATGTGGTGAGTATGAAATTTCCTGAATTACTGGTGAGCACTAGGCTAAGCTGTTGGTTACAGCTGTCTTGTGTTCTCACCACAGGAATAAGTGCCAATCTGCATGGCAGGCTGCAGCAGGGCTCCGGATCCCCAGTACTTCTTTTCCTTGTATAAAGATTCTTCCTGGTTATTGACTTCTTTCTGACCACATCCCTCTTTGTCATGGGAGATGTCTCCTTGGTTGACTCAGTTACTTGCTTTGCACTGCTTCTTGGTCACTTTTCTGTCCTTGCTACTCCCTAGTGACCAAAGGGATGCTCAGAAAGGGGGCACTGGCAACTCTCTCAAAGCTTGCTTGTCTCTGCCTGCACTCATGGCAATTAATAGTATCACAGAATCGCAGAATATTGAGTTGGAAGGGACCCACAAGGATCATCAAATCCAGCTCCCGGCCCTGCACAGCACCATCCCCAAGAATCACACCATGTGCCTGACAGAATTCTCCAAATGCTCTTGAACTTTGTCAGGCTTGGTGCTGTGACCACTGCCCTGGGGAGCCTGTTCCAGTGCCCAACCACCCTCTGGGTGAAAACCCTTTTCCTAATATCTAAGCTAAACCTCCCCTGACACAGCTTCAGGCCATTCCCTCAGGTCCTGTCACTGGTTGTGAGAGTGAAGAGATCAGTGCCGGCTCCTCCTCTTCCCCTCACGAGGAAGTTGTAGACTATGATGAGGTCTCCCCTCAGTCTCCTCCAGGCTGAACAGATCAAGTGACCTCAGTTGCTCCTCACACTGCCACCTCTCAAGGCCCATCACCATCTTTGTTGCCCTCCTTTGAACGCTCTCTAATAGTTTAATGTCTTTCTTTCATTGTGGCACCCAAACCTGCCCCCGGGACTCGAGCGGAGGCCGCCCCAGTGCAGAGCAGAGTGGGACAATCCCCTCCCTTGCCTGGCTGGCAATGCACTTCTCAGGTCTAAACCCAAACAGTCGAAGGGGTAGTGTAGGGTGGTGTAAATGCCAGTGCAGTTCCCAGCTGACACCAGTGGGACTTGATGTTGTCTCGTTGTACATGTATAAATGCTTCTCTGAACTTGTCTCTTCTTGGTTAGGAAGGAAGAGCAGAGAATAGAAAAAAGAGCATAACTTTCAAAAACTATTTTGAAGCCTTATAAAGCTGGCCTCCTTTCAAGTCCAAGAAATTTAACTTCATAGAAATATGATGATTTACACTTGCGAATTGAGATTTATCGTGTCAGCAACTTGCACTTGCTTAGTATTGCTTTCCTAACTGTGCTGAATCTCTGTGTCTTTAGCTTTTATTAGTTAGATCAAAATCCTGGTGCCTGGAGTAGGATTTGTGTAGCCAAAGAGTTAGGAAGATTGAAGTCTGGATAATCATTATTATTTCAGCTCTGCTTTCATGCCTTCAGAGGTCATAAAAATCATCCCTTGCCACAGATATTATTTTTCACACACTCAAAGGAAAGATTAAAGTGGGGTTGTTTTTTTTTTTTTTTTGTCCTGGACTTAGCCAATGATTTTCAGGAAGTATGTTTCCCTTTCTCAAAAAAAACCCATTGGGTGATTGAAATGCAGGGTATCATTTTCATATTTTTAATTTCCTACTGCAGCTCACACTGCAGCAATCATACTTTGGAGCTCCTCAGATCACAGAGATTTTGATAACATTAGAGATATGCTCAAGATCTAGTCACCCTTGAGTTAAAAGGATGCAAACTGTGTCTAACAAACATGGCATTTCCATAGCAGATTTGAATTAGTTTGCTTTTATAGTGCTGTTGCAAAACAGGCACACAGAACCACCTCACAAGCAAAACAGGGGCATCAAGAAGACAATATACCTTCCTTCCTGAGGCAGATATTTCAGGAGTTGGGGAAGCACAGCTTCCTGTGTTCTCACATGGATTTAGATAATGAAACTCTTGACTGATTCATAAAGAATAGAGCATTGAAAATATTACGACGTTACTGTACAATGTGCTACAGCATTAAATGGCCAGATGTAGTGAAATCTTCCGTGTACATGTCCTAGTAAACAATCATAGCCCTCAGGCTGCGACTGGTCTTTTCACATCGTACTCAGGCTGGGCTGGGAGGAGCTGGAGATGAGTGGCAGGTGGGAAAAAAGTAAAGGCGTAGTGATAATGAACATAAAGAGGTTAGAAATGGCTGGTTCATTTCTGTTCTTTTAAAGATGTGATTATAGGTCGGGCTGGTAGCTTTGGTTGTCATTAAAGTCATGTGATACCTGGCAGCTCAATATTATGTTTTTAATTATTGCTCACATTCTCAAGGCTCAACCAGGCAGGCTGAAATTTTCAGTGCAGTGTGCTGCCATAATGTAAGTGTAACAGGCAAATGAAGCCAGAATGGCTTTTTTTTTTTTTTTTCTTTCTCAAAGAAGAGTTCAAGGTAAAATCAAAAACAAATTTAAATTTATTTTTGCTCTAGTGGGGTTTTTTTAATGCTCTCATTTTCATTCTTCCCCTCTGCTTTGTAGGAGAGATTCAAAATAATGTAGGAAATTGTTGCTTTTCTATAAAAAATGGCTCTTTTCCATCCCTCTGAAAATCTTTCCAAGTATATTCAAGTTACAAGTCATGTGAAATATGCATTTTGCACAAATTTGCACAGTAGAAGCTTGCAGGTCTTTTTAGAATTCAAATCTCCTGAAGACACCTTCCTGACTGGCCAACTTCCAGCCCTGGCAATGTCCTTGGGTGCAGACTCCATCCCTTTAGAGCATCTGCGTCTGTGGTGGGCGGGAAAGCATCTCCTCTGATGGTGTCTTGAACTGCTATGGACAGCAGCTGGAAGTGAGAACAGAATGGAGAACGGCTCTCCTGTGCATGACCTTTTTCTGATGCCACAGCAGTATGGAGGAGAAACCTGTCTTAGCAAATATGGAGAGCTCAACAGGTCAAGGTGGCAAGAGGGGAGAGAAAGAGTGCTGGGAGGCTGAGAAATTCAGTTTAAGTGGATGAAGGGTTTAGCCAAGAGGGAGGTGATTGGCAGGAAGGCAGCTAGAGTCAGCTCTGTGGCTGAAGAGGAGAGGGGCTGACTGAACAAGGAAAACTGTAATCAGTGAAGTCCAGTGTCCAGGACTGGCTGTGTTCTTCTCCATGTGAATGAGAAGGGTGGGAGGCTTTTCTCTTCAGACAGGATCCTGACCTGGGGAATGTTTCTCCTTCTCAGGGTGCTGATGAAAGATGCCCTAAGCAGGCATACTGTGCTGCTTCTACTTCAGTGTACCAAGTTATTTTTCCCGAGCATGTGGGAACATGGAGAACCATAACCACTCACACTAATGTGGATTTGGCAGTATGATCTCTGAACACCTGAGGGTTTCTCAGTGCAAGATGGCAGCATTACAGTACTTGGGGAGAAGGGCAGAAAAAGCAGCCTTTGACTGGAAATTAATTTCTAGACCTCTTGAAATATTTTCATTACTGCTGATGCATCTGTGTAAGAGAATTGGGAATTTTTGTCTTTCACTTGATTCACGTCAGAGTCTTGCTGGAAAGCAAAACACAACGCAGCTGTTATCAAGAGACTCGAGTTCACATTCAGTTGGAACATTTGGTGTGCACGGGGGTGAGCAGTGCTGAGACAGCACTGCATCAATGGCACTGCTTGTCGGGCTCGCACATTGCCTCTCGGCATCAGGCCTGAGACAGACAGCTTTGGGATAAACAGTGTGTCCTGTCTTTGAGGGCATTGCCATGTCGTGTTTCTACCTGAACAGAAGCACAACCTTGCTGAAAAACAGCTTCTGAATTTGGGTTAATGGCAAAATCACGGAACTTTAAAGCAACTGCAATCAAAAAATGGGCTCCGAACAAGTCAGCCAAGGTGAAGTAAGGCTGCAGCAGTGATTTTCTGGTGGGAAAGTGAGTTTATTGAGAACGAGGTACCTCTAATTTTAATGGGTGGTCCCTGTTTGAATTTTCTTCTCCCATTTCCTTTTCCCCAGTTCAACAGAATTAGAACTGATGTGTAAAGTACTTATATTACTAGGAACAACAGTAGGAAACCCTTTGTTAACCTTAATTTCCCATCTAATATTTCTGTGCAGCGTCAGCCAGTCTCCAAGGCAATAGGGTTGTTGACAATAACTCCAAATTGCTATGTAACTGTTAGACTGTGCAGCTTCTAAAGAGCAATTTGTTTATTTTGCCCCTGCTCATTTGTTGATAGCTGGTGGGTTTTTCTTCTTTTTTCCCAGAGATTGTGGAATATACAGAACTTATCACATTTCTCAAATGTTAAGTGAATGACAGACCTGAGTTTCCTACTTAAGAAGCAGTACATTTTTATCAAGGGGGAAATCCAGCAGGTTGCTGAGAAGTACTGTAAAACACTGAGAATCCTGCACTTTTTAGGAAGCCAAGAGAATGGGAGAGCACTCAGTACCGCAGGAGTTACACTGTCGCCTGCAGAATCTAGATTTTGTCATTTAAAATTAAATAATAAGATAACTAGAAACCCTACTTAGCAGCACAAACCCCTGAAAATGTCCAGCATGATACAAGGATCCATTTCTGGACAATGTGAAGGTGGGTTTGAGAGCCCATGTGGCTCTACAGATCGTACCCAGAAGCAGCACAAGTATCTGCACCTGTAAAACTCCCCGGGTTATTACAAGACTCCAAAATGTTTGTTCAGTTTTGCTATTTTACACAGACGTTTTGATGAAAGAACCACAACAGTTCATGATGGAAATGTTCGACTCAGTGAAATGTCAACTGTTCTAAATGTATCTGGTTCATCAATTGTAGTCTTCCAACAGAGCCTGTGTCATTTTCCTCACCACCTACCTATGGCACCTGCTCTCCAGGGCTGTTGGTGTGATTTTTATTCTCCTGGCAGCAGGAATTGTCAAGACTTTGAAACTATCATATTTATTTTTCCTTCAGGAATGGTAAGAAGGTGGTCTGCTCGAGATGTTTCACCCATTGCTAAGGTATGAAAGCAAAGAAGAACAGGTTCTATCTGTGTGTCAGAAGAGCTCTTCCACCCCCTGGAAAAGTAGGAGGTGACGGAGGAGTAAAGCATCTAAATTAAAAGTCTAAATTGTAATTCAAGCTCCATCCAACTCCATTAAAGAAGTGTAGCTCCACAGGAGGGTACATTTGGGTTAAAGAAAACACAACATTTTGGTATTTTACCTCTTCTTAGCCATTAAATTGATTTATGAAAGCTGGAAAATTCAAATATAGGTTTTGGAACATCAACAAGCTCTTGTCAAGGAGAAATAAAATAAATAACCTTAAAAGAAAAAGATTCAAGGTAAGAAACATGACAAGGTTGAAATTTCCCTTTGCTTCATTCCTGAAGGAAAAAAAAAGTGAGGCAATTCATAGAAACAGTGACTCAGAGCAGTAACAATTAGTGAAAGAAGTAATTAGCTTATGATTAGTCTTTTTTTCCCATGTGTTCTCATGTTTAGGTAAAGTATATTGTTCTTACAAATGTTGAACGGACATTTATCACATCCTCTGTCATAATTACTAGTGACAAGTCAAGCCTGAATGAAAACAAATGGAAGAAGTAAGTGTTTATCTCACTGTGAATTCTTTCTGATAATGTCTCATGAAATTCTTTCCATCTTGTACTTGCGGAAACTGGAGGAGCATTTTGACCCTGGGACATACTGACTGTACTACTGTCGTTAATTGGAAAGAGCATCCCCTTTCATTCCCTCAACAGCAGAAGAAAGAGGTCAGTTTCATTCCCAGGAACTTTGCACTTCTATTGTTTTCACACATTTTTTAAACCTGAATTGCACTTAGTTGAACTGTACAAAGCACACAGTCAGTCCCTCTGATCTGTTCATAGAACACCCAAAAAGTCATCAAGTTTTACGCTGGGGGAAACTAAGCCTGGATGAATTTCCTCCCAGTATGAACTGTTTTGTTTCAGAAGAGGAAAAGTACAAGAGGAGATCAGAATACCTCTGATGGGCATTCAAACGGAGAGGTGTGGAACCACGTTTTGAGGATTACTCCAGTGCCCTAAAAGGTGAGAGGAGCTGAAACCTCTGGAACTCCTGCTCATTCACAGCCTTTCCTTCTAGTGGGGAATTGATGCCGTGAGTTGTATTGGATATCAGCAGAGGAAGGAAACAAACTTGTTTGGCAGAAAAGGGTATTAATGGTGTTACCATGTGTTTGCTTCTAGAGACTAGACTGGATTAAGAAAAGGAGGTTTTAAAGGGGAAACGTTCAGAAGAGCCTTATAGTGGTCATTCCTTCTGACCCTTGAGAAAAAAGGCCTGCAGATTTCAGTTACAGCTTTATCCTAAAGATCCTGAACTGATCCTTAATTTCTGAAGCCAACTGGCACTGTGGGGCAACCCGAATCCCAAAGAAAAGGACCCCAAAATTGCCTGAAATAGTTTTCTTAATTATTAGATGACATGCTTGAGGATTCTTTTTTTTTTAATACTCTAAGAAGTTTTACGTTAAGTACAGGCTGAATCAACATTTCCCACAGGTTTAAGAAGTATGAGCATGAGCACTAGGTAGTGTGTCTGAAAACGAGGCTATTGCATGAGAGCCTCTGGAGATCACTGTAGGGAGCACTGGGACACTGCAGGTGTTTCACTGTGGGGGAATTGGGTGCGTTCATGTGGATCCTGTGAGCCCTCCAGGGCTTTCATTAACTCTTTATTGCAGGGCTACTTTCCAGAACATGCCTGTTGGACTGGGGGAATGCAGAGACCAGGGAGAAGAAGCAGCTTCGGAGGAACAGCTGATGGTTTGGGCAAGGCGCCCCAGTGACTGGATGCTAAAGGCAGTTGGTTTCAAAGGGGAAGGAGAAACTCACAGGCAGGCCCAGGAAAGCTGCTTTTCACCTACGAAATGTGCCAAAAAGGTGCGTTACATCCATCTGCTTTGAAATCTACCAATCAAAATGAAACAAATCACCAAATTAACAGATTCCTTTGGCAATTGATCTAAAGTGAAGTGCCTTAAACCCTCTGCAGTTTTAAAAGTCCCAGGAGTTTGGTTTGGGCTCCTAAAATGTAGAGCACATCAATGGCAGAAAAAGTCTCTCCTCAGCATGTTAAGAAACGTACTAGATGTCCTTTTAGTATCTAGAAATGCTGACTTTATATGCCGTGTTGGGGATGGGGGGGATGAGATAGGGATGAGAGAGCTGGGAGCCTGAGTGTAGTCTGAAACTTCAAGGAAATCAAGCCAACAAGGCAAGTGTGGTTTAGATGCCAGTTTGAGCACGTTAGGTGGAGATTATATACCCACAGCATGAACGTAAAATCTGAGTCATATCCAGCACAGTGGGCTATTGTGTAGCAGCAGGATCAGGTAGGTCAGATGGTCTGTGGGTGATTGTGGTTGGACCCCATAATGTGTCTGTGGTAAAAGGAACCACCCCTGGGACTCAGTTGATTGTCTTGCTGTTTGGGATCTCTGTATAACACTACCCTGTTTTGGTGGGATCACTGGTTTGCAGAAATTTCGTGCCATTAGTATTCAAAGGCAGTGTGAGCATTATTGGAGCTGGTTCTAATATTTTTTCTTGCATGCTTCTTTTTTTTTCTGCCCCTTCTTTCTTGAAGAAGGCTTGCTTGAGAGCAGCTCAGAGATTCCTCCCCTGGCATTCATTTGCTCTTGTGTTCAGCATCTTGAAGGTGTGTTTATGAGATTGGTCACGAAGCTTTGCCAAGTCAAGGCCAGCACCTGCTTCTGGCCCATACATAAAACTGGGGGGAAATGTATGGATGAATCCCTGGATGCTGGTGTGGAAAGGGGCCCTCAAGGCTGGTAGCCAGCAGTTAGAAAGAGGTTCCAACCGAACTCCCAAGCTGTCATGTGCACCTGGGGACAAAGACTGACCATGAAACTCTGATCTTTAAAAGCCAACTGCTGTTTAGTTTGCTTGCTTTTTGGAGAGTTTTCCTCAGCAGATGGATTTCGCTGGGAAAAGAAAACAGTCCTCTGGTTTAGGCCACAGCCACTCTGGAAAAAAGAGAAGAGAGAGCTATTTGATGGTGAAGGATGTGAGGCTGAACTCAAAGTGGTTTGGGGAGCAACGAGTTTGGCAGTACCAGTGAGTGACCTTAGGTGAGTCTGTGGAATCACACCGGTTTGAAATGGACAGATCCATATTTCAGATAATTTATTACATAACAGCCCTTTGTCAGACAACTTTCCTGAGGTGAATGAACAGAGATTACTTTCAGACCACACTGCTTTCTCATTAATTTTCCAGTCCTTTCTGAGCTGAAAATACAGTAAAAAGTAGGTTTTTTTTCATCCAGTATTTCAGTATTTCCCTCCCAGTCTGAACAGAGGAAGCAAAGAAGAATGGGAAAATAAATAAAATCAAGTGAGTTATTCTAGAGGATCAAAAGAATTTAATTTGAATTTTGGGGTAGAAGTTTGAATTGGTTTTTATTTTCTGTGAGTTTATTTTCCTTTCACCCTGGCTCTGAACACAGTGTACTTTCAAGATAACATTGTTCAAAACCTCATGAAATTTACACATAAAGTCTCTTAAATGAAAGGGAATATTTAAGTTTGGAGATAGTTGTAGAGTGTCATGATCTAATTACAATAGCATTTTTGAAGGATAACAAACGTCAAAAGAAATAAACTGGATGTTATGGAAAATAAAAGTAGGGCCAAGAATCTAAGGCTAGCCAGAGAAATTAAACATTGAGGCTTTTGCTTTGGAAGGTTTTAAATCAATTTAGTGTTGGTGCAAAGTGCCAGATTCATAGCAGAGGAAAATGATGCCTTTTATTTATTTAGAGGCGAGGCTGGCATGCGCCTGTGACAGCATCTCTGCTTTAGACTGTTGCTGTACTTTGACACTCAGCTGAACTGACCACCAGGAAAAGCAGCTGAAAAGTCCTTCTGTCTCTCTTTCCTTCTGCCTCTAAGCTTGCCAGCAGCCTGACTATACTTTGCTTTTGAAAGTGGTTTTGATCATGTGGATCTATCCATCAGGAGCCATACTGGGACAAATGACTCCTCGCATTCAAGTCCAGGAACAGCTGTCAGACAGTTAAAAAAAATCCCAACTTTTATTTTTTATTTGCACACAAGTTTGAATGCCTGTGGATCAAAAGATGGACTTAGGACTGAGCTTCACTTTTTGGAGCACCCAGTTCATGCTGAAGCGTAATCATGATGTATTTCCACCATGCTAAATAGCAGGCAAGGAGAACTTCCACAAATATTAGCTGCTCTCCAGTGAGGCAATGTGGTGAGGGGGCTAGCGAAAGAAAGTGTTGATTTTCAAACGGATTGTGAAGAGTATAGGTTTCTGTTGGCAGTAAATTCACCTTTTCTTAGCTCTTTAGAGCAACTTTCTTTCATGTCTGAGCCTTAGAAATTGGCTTATATAGTAGGACATGTAAAGTTTGTATTGTGGGACTCCCTTGTGGGAGTCCTCAGGTGGTAAGTTAAGAAGTCATGTTGGAAGATGAGAAACTAATCCATAAAATACAATTTTTATGAGGTTTTACCTCCTACTGAATGTAGAACTGAGGCTGAATGAAGGAATTAATTTTTTTTTTTTTGGATGTTCCACGAGTAGCTGAAAAGAGAGTCCTTTCATAGGGCCCTGGTTTCAGTGGTGGGGCTTGATCACCCAGTGAGGAATGCCTAGGTACCTGGAAGCCTCTCTAAAACACACCGTTCAAAGCATCCTACGGCTCATGCAGAAGATGTTAAGGTATCAAGCACATCTCTTTTTGAAGGAGATGCTGCAGCCTTGTAATCTTAGGCTCCACATTGCTGGCTGCTAAGAAATCAGGTCCGAGATGCTAAATACCTTCATGCCATCCGGAGAGTTGCACACAGTGGAAAGGAAAAAGGCAGTGCCTGTCTGCAGCTGTGGATTACACAACTTTGAATCACCAGGGCTAATGGGATCCACTGACTAACCGGGTGTTTCCAAGAGGCAGCTATTTGCCAAGGAAGTGATGGAAGGGAAGGGAGGGGAAGGTGTCTATCAGAATCTCTCTCTCTCTGGCATGTGGTGCCACAGATGCTGTGAAATTTGGCCTGGGATAAGATGGAAGTTGCATAGAGCCAGTCTCATGTCTGGTTGTCTAGGGCCTGGGTGTTAAAACAAAGGCTGAAAAGGAAATAGTGATCTGGTTTGTAAATGAAATACAATAAGGCAGGGCAAGGAAAGTCCGGAGGGAAAACTAGCGCTCAGAAGGCTGTTCTCAAGCATCTGAAATCAAATCCATAGGAAAGAGACAAAAATAAATGGCAAGGTGAGGAATCTCCGGGACATGTTGTGGATGAGGGGAGAGAAGTTGGAGTCAGGTTTTGTGCTGCCTACTGTAATCAGTGGAGGGGGGATCTGTGCTCCTCATGTGAGCAGCCCCCTTGGGTCACAGGCCCTTTCCAGGGAGTTTCTGTGCTGCAACAACCCTGGTGAGTTCCCTGTGACTTGCAGCTTTGGGGAACTGCTTTGCTCTCTTGAGCAGAGAGGAGGGGTTGCTGCGCACAGCCCCCACCTCCTGCAGGCACTGTAGTCTGCTCGGGCTGGTGTTCCAGGGTGGCTGACTACTCAGGGCTGCTGCTGGGAGCAGAAAGGGCCGACGGCCGGCAGCCTCCCACGGGGAAAGAGTTTTCATGCAGAAATGTCACAACTGGGTCTTTCAGGAGAGACAGATGGCTCCCTGCAGAATTCGAGAGGAAAACATGAAAATATTCCTCCTGTATATGATAATAAACTTGAAATGGCCAAAGGAAAAAGTACTTAGCGCTCACAAAAACGTTTGGCTTACTGAAAAGCCCCAGAGACAACAGCACTTCACTGGTTTGTATAGAGGCTCTGCACTGGCAAAAGAACTTGCCAGCTTTTATGCACTGCCCCACCAATCTAAATTAATTTGAGATCTTTGGGACTGACTCCAAAGGTGATAAAGTTGGTCAGCTTTCATTTCCTCTTATTCTTTGATATCTCTCCTGAGGCTGCCTTCAATGGAACATAATGAATTGATTTTATTGTTATTCTTGATGATGAGATGACACAACCCCAGTGGGAATAGAACAGAAATCATGAGGGTTTTTTGTTGTTGTTGTTCTTTGTCTTTTCCAAACAAGATTTAAAGAATTTTAATTTACTGGCACTGTGTTTTAGAGAGGTTGTATTGTGCTCTGCTGATCTCCATGCATGTGCATTAGGGAGGTGTCTATATGTGGGTGGTGTGAATCTTTACCTCTGTAGCTCTGCAGCTGCCTTTGTGATATACCCTTCCTGTCGCCTTGAAAGACAAATTACAGACTTATTATCAGACCCACATTTGTGTGCTTCAGTGATGGGAAAAGTATATTTTTGCTGAGAAAAGAATGAGTTGTGCTTTGCCTATATACACCAAAGTAAAAATAATTTTAAACAACCTTTACATGCATTTTTTCCATGCACCTTATAGAAAATTGACATTATTTTTTTGTTTTTCATATTTTCATGTTGTAAGATTATTTAACAAGATCTATCTATAGTCAACTTCTAATCTTTGTCCTTCTGGACAGTAGGTTTTGCCTGGGTGACTTTGGCACTAAAGCACAGCATTACAACCAGTGTCACTAGGCTGAATCTTCTGGCATAAAAGAGCCTGGTGGCTGTTTGGCAGCAGAGATGAAGAGAGTTTTACTGCACTAGTCTTGCTCCTTTGAATCAGGGTTGCCACCTTTACTGGCAATTTAGAAAAGAAGAGTTTTACTTTCCCTGCCTGTGAGACAGGACCTCTTTGAGCATATGGAAATGATCCTCCCAGTTTTCTGACTTCCCAAGAGAAAAGAAAGGTCTTAAAGTTGCTTTACACTTCTCTGAAGTGTGCCTGTGTTATGCTAGTGTACACAATAATACCTTTGGCTAGTTAGCTTTCCAGCATGTATCCTCTAGTGTTTTAGTCATAAATCCAGTGATAAGGAAAACAGTGATCCTGAAGACTTCTGGCAGCTCAGTCTTTTTTGGTTTTTTCCCTCTCTTTAGTGTGGTGGTAGTCTGAGGTTTTAGAAATGCTGAGATTGGTGAAAAAAAAGCACCTAAAAACTATCAAAAAGCCCCTTATTCCAAACCAAATCAGGTTTTTTTGTCTATATGGTGCCTAATTACTTCTGTTATCTGACCTATTATAAGCGCTGGTATTTGCAGCAATGGTTATTTCAAGATTGTCTACACAAGGAACAATAAATGAAGGGATTAGTCAATCCATAAATAATTGCTTAAATGATTTAACTATTTAATAAGTATTGAATTATTTAAATGGTTAGGGATTATGTAGCTTGCTCCTCCCACCACATTGCTCTGCAGTAGGATTAATGTGGGTTTCTTACTCCCATATATCTGCTCAAGCTAATTCTTCATTTCATAATGGCTTGTAACCCTAACCACCAACAAGCTTTACAGCCTTTTGTGCTTTCTCTGCCTTTACTTCTCTGTGAGTGCTTTTGGTAGATCTCTGGATGTCTATGTGCAAAGAACTGTACTCTGTCTTAAAAGGAAAGCAAGCAGCATCACCCTTGGGAAGGCCTAAATACAGCTGTGGAGGGAGCTGGTGTGAAGCACCTCCTATGTTATTAAATGCATACCTAGGCGGGGCCTTCCTGTGTTAACAATCTCCCAGTACTGCAGGTAACCAACCTTTCACAAACTGACTCTGCCCCATCCTGAAACTAATTTCAGTTTTTACCCTCTTTTCTGTTCAGAGGCTGTTTCAGAGTCTCAAGGCTTTGTTCTAATCAACAGTCTGATTATATCCAAGCCTCATTTACATCCAAACCAAATTTACATCTTTGTCCCAACACTGCCTTTCATTTTCAATAGCTCTGCTGCTCCTTTCCTGGTGTTTTTAGTGCTTTGTACGGAGAAGAATCGTAACTTTTCTTTTAAACTCAACTCATACGACAGACTCTTAATGTCACACATTATCTTCGTTTGGTTTTGTACTTCAGTTTCTCTTCAAGGTGAAGGTAATATTTCTTGGGCATGGATGACTGGATTAGGCATACAAACACTAGATTCATACCCATCAGAAAGCAAAATAAAAATAGCCATCCACATCAAATATAGGAACTATTAGGAGCAGAAAGAGGACACATTTTCATGCCACAACCTGTGACTTAACCAACCTTGAAAGCTGTCCCGCTCTCCTTAACTTAGAAAGGGTCTACTTAATCTGAGAGCAGGGCAGCAGGAATGATCAGGAGTACGAAATGACTGTATATATGGGACCTGTTTGGCCTGAAAGAGAGAGGTCCCTTGGGAACTTACGACAGAAGATTATAAAATTTGGGAAAAGCTTGATGGGTATTGACTGCTCTGTGTTACATTCTGCAGAAGAATTAGGGGAAACATTATGAAATTATTTGAAAGTAGGCTCAAAACATAAAAAAGGGAGTGATTATTCATGTGATAAGCAGTAAATGTAAGGAAGTCCTTGCAGAAGGACAAAGTGGATTCAAGAAATTTACACCGGCTCATGAGTAGATTGAGAATCATTTAGCAGAAAAAGCAATTGTGGATTGCTTAATGGTCAAATGACAATTAACGAAGGAAATAGCCTTAGCTGAAAATGTTTCAAGGCTGTGAGAGTGTCAGAAGGAAGTCTTAGATGTGCCTGTCCTAGTCTTATTCTTCCTGTTCTTACTCTGGCCACAGCTGAAGAAAGGGCAGTGGGCTAGGAGAAGCCTTGGCCTGGACTAGTACAGCCATTTTTATGTTATTACCATTCCTTGTTGCACCACTGCTTTATGTCATGACAACCACTACCTGTCTTCTCTGGGAATATCGTGGCTGACCTATCCTAGGATCAAATTTGCTTTTTCTCATAGTTGCATCACCTGGTAGCTTAAGTCATCCTATAATTAACTAATGCTCCCTGCTTCTTCTCCTCAGTCATCTCCAGTTAATGAGCTCTCAGCTTATGGTAGCAGTTCTCACTATTACTCCACAAATACATGATCTTGTGTTGAGTAGCTTTGAATTTAATCCCGTTTTAGTGTCTCCTGTCACCTTGCTCCTCCAGTTCCTGGCATTGCAAGCCTCTCCTAGAAAAATGGGGCCTGTCTCCTTTATGCTATGAGCAAATACTAGCAGCACACTTGCTTTGCATATCAAGGTCACTTGCAAAAGCATTAAAGAAGACAGACCCAGGGCTGCTCCTTGAGTATTTTTGTTAGTAGCTTCTCCACAGACTGATAGTTCCCTTTTCATCAAAACTCACTGCAGTCTCTTCTTCACCTACTTCCTTCCTGCTTGAAGTTCTGCTATCTGGGCCCTGATTTTGCCCAGCCTCTGCATGTGGAGAACCCTCTGGGTAGGGTCTGGGTCTTTAAAAGCAGGTAGCACAGGTTTAACCTTGCTCTACTGAAATCAGCTGCTGTCTCCCCATGCCTTTGACTTCAGTGATGGTGGCTATGGGCCAGCATAATATAACAAAAAAAAATGCCACTCATATCTTTTTTGAAAGAGCAGATCTACTTTTAAAGCCAAATACTTGTTTTTTTCCATGAAAAACATAGAAAATTGCATTAGTTTCAGATTTTGGTGTTTGCTTTTCTCCCATTTAGAAAAATGGCACAGTTCCACTCATCACCTTTGGTTAAAACTTCATTTGCCTCTGAACTGTGTTTGCCTATGTACCATTACCTATGTACTGGTGGACTGTGGTTAAAACCAGAAGGTTTTGCTATCTCATTGCTATGATTCCATATAATGTGAAATAAGTTATGGGCACTCTGCTATATTCCTGCAAGTTAAGAGGTATTTCTAAGTAGAACATCTGACCCTCAAAAAAAAGGATGACCAGAATGTGATTATTTTGCAGATGAAGATGAGGACGACATTTGTGAAGATGCCATTCCTTAGCAACTGAAGCCTGTTGAGGATCAGAGTTGCAGAAGTATCTGGCACCTGAAGGGGCACTTGAGTACTGGAGATGATGATTCCAAGGACCGGATTTCACTTAGCAGGGAGCCTGTTCTCAAAGCACAGGGAACCTCCTCTGCTTTGGTACCCATTTCCTTCCTTCCAACCTTTTGGGTACTTCTTTGTGTGGTGAGAGACATTTGAAATTGTCTAAGAGGTCTGCGTGTAGGTTCTGTGCAGTTATTTTTGTGCATATGGAGTAGTGCTACTTGGGCACTGGTACTTTATGGGTTTGTCTCAAAGGAACATAGCACTGAAGGTATTTCCAGATGCTAAGCCAGGTTTCTCTGGAAGCTCATTTCCATGTGCTTCTCCTGCAGGGTTGCTCCTAGGTAAATTGCAATCCATCTTTAAGACTTTGTTTCTTAATTGTCAAGACTGGACTAAGAAGTAGTTTTAATATAAAGAAATCTATCAGTGTCTCTCTTTGTCTCAGCAGAATGTTGCCTGTTTCTTGAAAACCAGTGTTCTAAAAGAAGAAAGTTGGCAGACCTGGGATCTGCCATCCAGGTGCTCGCTCCCCAAATCTTTATTTACAGGAACTGAATGCCTTTCTATGAACTTGTCAAAAACAATAATGTGGGGCAGGACAAATGCTGTAGTCAGAGAGGAAATAGAATTCCTTAAAATTTCATCATGTGTCAGCTGCTTTTTTGGCAGGAGCGTGTAACATAATTGTAGCTTTAGAAAGTGAGCTCAGTGGATGCGTGATTAAGGAGGTGAATGTTCCAGAAACTCTGTTTGCATGCACAAGCAGAGCTGCAGGATGGCTTCCCTCTCAGCCAGACCCTCACTCTCTTGCTGGCACTGCTCTCTCTACGGACTCAACAGTGTGGCTCCAGGGAAAACTAAATTACTTGGAACTTATCAAGAGGTTTCTCGGTTACTTAATCATTATAATGGCCCGCTTGTAATTTCCTCCAACCCATGGTATGTGTGTGTGTGTGTTACAGACCCTGGAACAATGATAAGCAGATTGATTATAATTGGATAGACTTCCCATTGGCATAAATGGACAGAACACCACAGGTCTTAGGATGTGCACCTCCTAGTAGCAGTATAGGGTCTATAGTTGAAACCACCTGCTTGCAGGGAAGGGGAATTCTTCTAATGTATACACTCAGTAATGAATTGCCTGCGGCTGTTCACTGAATGAATATAAACCCACCCCTCTGAGAGCACTTGCATTTATTTTTACATTTAATTTTCAGAATAGAAGCTGTTTAGTTACATTATCTGTCACTGCTGGTGTGCATGGCAGGGATTGTAATTTTACTGTCCCCAGTTAAAAACAACTGTTTGGAGCAGTCAGTGCCAGCGACACTGATTTCTAATCAACTTTAGGAACAGCATTTCTTCCTCTCATGTCATCTGGTCAAGGCTGATTTACAATTATGCATTCAGTGAGTGAACGAGAAGGAATTATATTTTCTTCCTCTACTCTAAGCAATGTCTTTTCCTCATTGCTAAGGAAATTCCATCATGGTGGCAATGTCTCTTTGAAGTGTTACAATCCCTCAGCTAATACTTAGCACTTATCTCATGCTTTTGTGTTTGTAGATTTCCAAAGAGGCTAAATATTTTCACCTCTGTAAATGATGCTGACAGAGCCCTAGCCAAGTGAAGTGATTTGTGCTGGAAAGAAAACACACTCTTCCTGATGTTTATGCAGTTACCATCACCTCCAGCTCATTGTGAATTGCAGCTCAACTCTTAAGTGGATTAAAGTGGATGAAGCTCAGCACCTCAGAGGGAAGCAAGATCTAATGGAAACAAGCTTTGCAAGTGGGTGCAAAAATAAACCTGACACCTAAGGTTATACATGAGGTTTACACATCAAGACAATTAGGAAATAAACAGAGAACTTTAGAACAGATGTAGTCTCTCAACATACTTGAGCTATAATCAGAGAAACAATGGCCATACATAAACTGCCCTGGTTAAGGTGTTCTCAAGGACTGCCCCAGCACCTCCTCTCCTCTCCTCTCCTCTCCTCTCCTCTCCTCT
>VZRQ01011077.1:364355-518622 GCA_013397975.1 Machaerirhynchus nigripectus | reverse complement strand
GCCCTCGCATGATCTGTCACACTAAGGATGTGACACTAGAGAGGAAGTTGTGTGTCATGGCAAACACGCTAGGACTGTCTGTAGGGGTAAGACTGAAAGCAGGTAGGTCATTCTCCCCAGCAGGTTTAGAATGGATACCTAAGGATGAGGTTACAAAAGGCAAGTGGACACTTTTTTGGGAAAATTTTCCTGGCTCCCAACAGTTATCTGTCTAGATACTTTCTCAGCTGGGAGGGAGGAAGTTAACAGACAGACTTAATAGCTGTCAATAGACTATTTCTTTTTCCCAGGCTCTCAAAGGTTTCACAAGTTCTGTGAAATTGTTCAGTTACCTTTTAAAATATTTAATATCCACAGTAGTCAGCTGTGAGGAGCACAGCTGAACCCTGTGTGTGAATTATGTCCTTTCATTTGTTTGGAAGGCTCCCTAATCCTTTGCGTGTGAGGGTACAAATGTAGAAAATTCCTTGTTTTCTACATACCTCTCAAGATTTGAAGCATGGTGTATTTGATAAATGTATACATTATATACATGTGTTTGATACATATGTGGTGTCATACTCACCCTCAGTCCCTGTTTTCCATGGAATCAGAGGATAGTTTGGCTTGGTAGGGACCTTACAGATCATCTAGTTCCAACCCCCCTGCCATGGACAGGGACACCTTTGACCACACCAGGTTCTCAAAGCGCCATCCAGCCTGGCCTTGAACACTTCCCGGGATGGGGCATCCACAGCTTCTCTGGGCAACCTGCGCCAGTGCCTCACCACCCTCACAGTAAAGAATTTTGGACATGCCTGTGTGAGGACAGATGTGACCAGAGAGCATAAAAAAAGAACACAGTGCTTGCAAACTTTTCCACTTGGTGTAGCAATGGAAATACTCACTTTGCTCCTTATTCCCTGGCTGAGGAATCTCCAGAGATGGGGTAAGTAGGTCATTGCCAGGGAAGGAGGCCTGGAGGATGCTGAGGGCATCGTTACAGGAAAGTACAACACAGCCAGGGACACCTTGCAAATGTGAATGATCACATTTGATATCATCATCAGTCTGTAGAACACTGTGGATTCTGCTCCTTTACGTCCATTTAATCTATTGTCTAAACCAGATGAAAACTGTGCTTAGAAGTAGATAAAAGGATTTAATCGTCTCCACTGATAGTGTTGTAAAAAAGCCAAATTCTCATCTGTCCCTGGGTGAAATATGGTGCAGATTGATGTGTCCCACTATGGAACAGCTTCCTTATTCTTTCAGCTGGTTAGAAGAGCATGCTGTGTTTGCTTTTCTTTTGAAAAAGGCAGGATAAGGGAAAGACAGTGCCTCATGCCCATTCACAATGCTGCCAAAGCATTTTGCTACTTTAGATTCTACTTAATAAAAGAGACATTACTGTGCTTTGCAGCTCTGGCCTTGGAGGTGGGAACCTGAGCCACTGTGCCTTGATCCCATTAAAGCTCCATTTTAATAAATTCTTGCAGTAATAACACAAATTAGGCACACCATCTTTTCTGCAAAGTATAGGATTAGCTGGAGAATAAAAGATCAGCTATTGAAAGTCAAGAATGAGCTTTGTAAAGAATCAGTTGAAACTATTCAAAGAAATTGCAAGAATTATTGTTCCAGATTAGGTCTATGTCAAGTAGTTGTCAACACCAGGATTGTTGATGCCTATTGGACCTATGCAGCAAGAGGCCTATGTATGCAGAAGGGCGCATGCCCTTCACATTTCCTAGTTATGCAAAGGAAGTATTTTATGGAAAACTTGATCTATTCAGGGTTGTATTTGACAGAGTATTTCAGATCACGTATCAGAGCTCATTTGGTAGAAAATCTGTACTTTCAGGTACTGAAAGAGAATAGCTCCTGGGTGATGGTATTAACATTGATTCTGCTGGTGTGTTCCCTTGAAGAGAAAGTCTTGAATCACAGGAAGAGACAGTGCAAGCTCTTCACCAATTCAGATGGGTGCTAGGCCCAACTCTAGGTCAGGTGAATCAGCCCTTTTCTGTTTCTTTGTTTCTTAAATGTAAAATGGGTCAAATAAATTTCTGTGCAGGAAAGAGTCAGTGCTGTTGCTCATAACAAGGAAACGCCTGTTTTCTTGTCAGTTAAATCCACCCAGCTGAGGTCGTTTCTTGAGTGACTCTCACAGAGCTTCTATGGCACGCAGATGGCTGAGGTGGGAAGTCTCCCTCAACCCTGGGGTCTCTGCTTTCTGGTCAGTCATGCAAAGGCACTGCAGACTCCTCCTCAGGTGTTGGAAACAGGCCTGTCCATTCTTCCATCACTGCAAAGAGCGGGGTTTTGTGTGCATGCAGCTGCAATTCCACTCTGCCTGCCCCAAATAATATGGTACTTCTTTTTTCTACTATCACGTGTTCTCTAGACATTTGTATTTCCATAGAAATACAGTTCGGTTTTTCTCACTAACACAGACCTTGAAAGCCAAAGCAGTAACTAGGGTTAAGTCACTGGGAGCTGCACTTTTTCACCTCAGATGACACCTGCAGACCATACCCTTCCTGGGTAAGAGGCAGGAAGTCTTCAGAACCCAACACACCAGCTACACACTCATCTGCTCTGCACACTATTAGTATGAGTTTCCTAAAATAACATTTTATGGTTCTTTAGTGTGGAGACGTGGGGAGGGTCTGGCTGTACGCTGCAAGCAGCAGCCATGAGATGAGTTTTCCCGCAGTATTGAGGTTTGTGATGGTATTCTTAGCAGTCTTGCAACCTCACCTCTAGGTTACGAAAGGTTTTGCACAGTAACTTGTCATAGGAGCTGGCATCAGATGTGCTGATGTTCACACAGATAGTACACCGCACGTAGAAGCAGGTCCTTCACCAGACGCACTTCTTTTGTAACCAGCTCATCTCTACTGCTTTTCTCAAGCATGGGTTTGGCCTCTCAAAACAGTTTTGTTTCAGTATCATGCTGTTCTCTGACTAGACCTTATAATTTAGCATCATCAAACAGCTGATGCCATAATGGGGCCATTTTCTAATTTTCTCTTATTGCTGCGTCTTCTTTTGTTCCTGACAGCAGCAAAGGTGCTTCCCTTGGGTATTTCCCCTAACAGAAGTGGCTTATTTGTAGTCTCAAGAGATACAGACCCTCAGCACCTCATGACAACACATCTTTTAAGCGTCCCATATGGTGCTTCTCACAATGTCCTGTGCAGGAATTTCTGTTTCTGCTCTGACCAGGGATCAAAATTTGCTACAGCAGGCCACTGCCGTGCCCCCATTGCCTAAAGTGCTGAGGCACCTGCTGGAAATTTGATGGGCAGGAGCACAGAACTACAGACCAGGAGCTGCACTAGGCTTCCTCTCTTGTTATTTCACAGGGATACAAAGCAGGAATAAAATCTCAGGGGAGTGAGCCCAGTGCTATCAAAGCTGCAAGAGCACAGACCACTCTGGTGAAAACTTTTTGGATAGTACAATCTCTCTCAGGAGGCTCATGTGTCAAGTGCAGGTGCTAGATCAGTCTGCAGTGAAGAGGTTGCTCCCACAGTCCCTCCCAGCCCCACAACTTGTGGTTTTTCAGGTTTGCTGGCAGCAAGGGAGGAAATGCTCTTGGTGCCCTGCCTGCTGCTTCTCCGGAGCTTGCAGACCTGGTCCTCAGACATAAAATATGTGTGTGCTCCAGACAGCATGTTAGGATCTGAGTCCTCCAAAACTGACCAAAGGATCACCCCAGGGCCTCTGCAGCTGCTCCTGCTCACACAAGGGCTGTGTTTCAGCTCCTAATAGTTCTCTCTTAGCAGCAAAGGTGTTTGTCAGAGACATGCCAATGGGAGTTCATGGTGGAAGGAGGAGAGCTTGTCTTTCCAGTAGCTGCCCTCTGTGAGATGAAACTGGTCTTGTCAAGCAGGGAAGGGTGGAAAGTGTGGCACAGGCCATCTTGGGAACCAGCAGCATTTGCTCCTGAGCTCCTAGGATGCGATGTCAGGAAGGGAAGGAGGAGGACTGGACAGAACTCGAGGTCTATTATGTTGACTGTCCCAGTCATACTGAGGAAACCTGGCCCTTTTGTGACAAGTGGTGACTTTAATCTGCCCTGGCAGAAGAACTTGGTCATTAATTTTTATCTAACAGTGTGAGCAGTGTGGTGTCTGGGACAAAATGAGTCTTCAAGCTGGCCTGCCCAATGGCAGCAGTAAGCGACAGCATCACAAATCAGAGGCAATAAAGGATGCTTTCCACAAAACTGTTGATGTGAGGAACAGGCTGAGATCTCCTCTCTGAGCTTGGAATGAACACCTGCAGCTGATGGGATGGAAGAAAGGGAGGAGGTAGGTCATTTGACTAACATGGTATCTTGTACTGAGCAGGTTGCTTCCACAGGGGTACTATTTGCCATGATCACTAAGCTTTACCATAATCTTGCTGCAGGAATGAATGAGTATGTTTATGCTAAGATGCTTAGCATATTCTAGCAGCTCTTTATAAAGATCATTATCTATAATTAGGTAAGTGTGTTTAACTGTTATTGCTCTTGTGCTAAAAATTGCTGCAAATGGAGCTGAGGAGGGAGAGGATTCTAATTTAGACATCAGATAATTGGACCTAATTTGCTTAAGTGAACTACTAGTTGTGGCAGCTTGAAACAGTAAGTCTTAAGCTCAGAAATGAAATGCTTTTCTAAAAGTACTTAGTGCCACTGTTCTTTTTTGTGTCAACATTTCCACTAGAGATGTGGTTTTGTTACTGAAACTTAGCATATGAAAATATCAGTCAGTGCACTGCTGAACAAGATGGTTCTGATTTTGCCTTTTCTCACAGACGTCTGAAACAAGAAGCAGGGTGCCATTTCCTAAACTTTAGTCAGTTCTGCTGAGCTATGCTGCAGTTCATTGGTCCTGTTCACACTGATCAGATTTCCAGGCAGGGTTTAGAAGTACATGTGCTGCTCCTGGCAGTCACAAGTGTGGTAGTGATGGATTCAGATGAAGCTAATAAAGGTAGCTGTGAAGCTAATGCTGTTCCCTAAAGGCTGAGCCTGACCTCTTTGCACAAGCCTGGCCCTAGGTCTAGATTTCATTATCAGTTTTGTGAAAGACTGTGCTGTGTTTACATGCTTTTGGAAAAGAATTGCTAAGTGAATGTAACCATCCCCACTGTCATCTGCTGCACTGCACTGGTACCCAGCTGTCCTTATGTTTCTTGAGCCTGCCCTGGGACCAGCACCGTTCCTGGGTGGGGTGGCTGCCATAAGTGCAGAGTGCTTGTGTTACAATGTGTGTGATGGAGAGTACTCAGCACTATGTGGACTGTGGGCTTAAATGCAGCCCAAATTTACTGTAGACATCTCCAGAGAGTCAGCTTTGCCCTTGATCTCTCTCTATCTCAGCTCTGTAGCCTATTCAATGCCTTTTGGAGGATTCTGATATACTTTTCACTTCCAGAAAGAATGGACCCAGGTCCTGTGATTTTGAAGCAATTATTTTTAAATACCTGTACTGCATTCTCACTTTTGTCAATGAAAATTTAACTGTTTTTTTATGCTTTCTGTTTCACTCTGGAAAGTCTGGAGATGGAAATGGACTGCTTGTCTTATTTGATACGTGAAATAAATAAAAAAAATTAGCTATGCTGCTTATACAGAGCTGTCAGTGTGCAATATTTGGGGCTCAGTGTTATCTTCTGAGTGTAAGGACTAAAAAGTTGTACAGTTTCTTGGGTGTCCTTGTTGGAGCCTAGGTGCTGGAGCACATGGGCAGTACAGGCTGATGGCTTCATGGACAGGCCAGCAGTAGATGCCAGAGACCCCCAGGGATATGGGCCTGCTGCAGACTGAATCCTCTGCCAGCTGTGTGGCAAGGGCATGTTTCCACGTGAGACTATTTCAAGGAAGAGATCTATAAAGACCTGTGCTCTGTCACTGAATAAGCAGGCAAGGCAGGGCATGAAAGCCGTGCAGGTTGGAGATCTGTATTTGATGTGTGCCTTTCCCACCATTACCACAATTATGCATGAGGCCTTGATTCTAAAGGTATTTCAACAAAGTTCTCTTGGTGTCTTGACAATTATGGCTACTGAATCCAGAAAATCAAATGGTGAGCGTGCACACAGGGTGGGTGCTGCACTGGCTCCAGTCGCTGGGGCAGATGGGCTCCAGTCAAACCTAAGGTGCGTGCTCGGACCATGTCTTGGTGAAGGCTACTTGTCCAACAGGCAGAAAGAATGGAACCCTGACAGTCAAAAGCTTCCTCCATTAGGTTCACATTCTTCTCCTCGATAGCAAGGTGAACTGTTATCTGCGGAGGATTATGGTGTGAGGCTTTCTTAATCTTGGTTTTTGAATGCTGTGCAAATGGGTTATGAGGAGGATCTGATCCTCAATCTCTCGTACATCAGATGAAAGCCCTGTTGAGCAGATTATGAAGCCAATTACCAGTTGATGTGGATAAGGGAAGAAGAAGTGATATAGCTCTAGCTAGAAGCCCACCCCAGAATATCTGAAAGCTTAAGAGATGAATCAGGCAGAACAATCTCTAGATTCCTACTTAGTCACCAGGTAAGTAACCACGGAGATTTATGTGCAAATATAATTTTTGAAATACTGTCTTCTGAGAAAATGATACAAAAGTCTTATGAGAATATATTCTGTGTCATGTATGTTTTTGCTGTCTCCTTTCCCCACCCAAGCCCCCAGTAAATTTTAAATCCTTTATCTATTTTCAATCAAATTAAGCAAATGGAAAGAAATCTCAAGGATGCCAGATTTCTCCAGCAGTCCTTTACAGTGTGTAGCCTGGAGACCATGTGCGGCTCCCAGAGACATTTTTTGTTTCACAAGGAGAGACTGATAGGCTTAGTGGAAGTCACAAGGGAGCAACTGGGCAGCTGGTGTGTGGGAATGCTAAGTGACCAGGAGACACATGCTGCTGATCCATTCAGCCTTTTAGTCTGTGTCTGTCCTGCTATTCCTGTGTTGATGTTTTATCTTGTTGAATTCTACAAAAGAGATCCTGGTGTGAAGAAATACAAATGCAGTGTGGGTGCAAGAGAACCAAGATGCAGAGTAAGCATGTAAGCAGAGCTATTAGATAATGAAAACAACCCTTATATACTTTAATCACCATCTTTTTCCTTTGTGTCTTTGCTAGGTTAAGTGAATCCCAGCCTGGCTGGTTTCCAGGATCTCTTTCTTTAGATAATCCACACTCCCTGGGAATTGCATGCATTTGGGGATGAGGATTTCACCAGGGAGTGGGGAGCTGTGGGGTCAGACGTTACAAAAATAAGAATTGAGTACGTTTGAGGACTTTGTCTGAAGTGAATGGTGGAATGAAAGATGTAAACACAAACATTTACTTTAGAAAAGATGCTGCTTACTCTCTTTTTTGTGACAATGATTTTGTTATGAGTCTTAACACCCTGATTAAGTGTGGCTGTGGCACTGATTGGTTCATCAGCCAGCCTGAGCTGTTGCAACCTAATAGAGAAATGGCTGGAGAACAAGATGACCGTCTACTCTAGAACCACTGTGTGTTACCATCATCTGTGGAGAAGAGAGAAGCAACTGGATATCCTTCTGCAGCAGTCATTGTTGGCTTATTGACTTGCTTATCCTCCTTGGATATGTGTTCACTCAACAGATCACAGCAACCCCAAAGAGATTAATTACATGTATTTTTAAATTCCCTAAGTGCACATTTGCATAACTAGCATTTTTAAATATTCATAAATACATATTTGCTTGATAGATTGTAGCGGCATCATTTGCAGCTTCAAAAGGGACCTTCACTTAATCAAACCAGAAATGTTAATCATTTCTCGAGGCTCAGACATATGATCAGCATATTGTAGCACAATAAATATATTGAGTATCAGCTGGGGCACAGTGACTGAGTGCATGCTCCTACCCTTTGGCCCATGGGAGGAAATCTGAACAGTTTAGCCCCCTATTACTGTGGTTTAGACAGGCTCTCTTTGTATTTGCTACAGACACAAAACAGACTCATACATGACTGCCATGGATCAGCTCATCTGGGTTAAGTGGATCCTGCATCCTTGCTGGCTCCTGTTTCCCCGTGACAAAAGCCCTGCCAGCAGGCCATTGTGGATATTCCGAGACAGGCTGTGTGTCTGCGTGGCACTCCACGCCCTCGGCCACACTGGGTATGTCCATAGTGTTAAAGAGAAAGGATCGTGGGCACTGGAGCCATGATTGACTCTTCAGCTTGACTCATTCCCTGGCTTTCTTTTGAAGTCTTTCAGTGAGCTGAGTCCAAGACACAGTCCCAGCAGAGTTCTGGCAACAGCTCCTGTCATCCCCCAGGAGGGCAGCGGGTGTGCATGCCTTCGCCCTGCACAGTCACCTGGTGCTCCCAGAGGGCTGTGTGTCCTCAGCTGTGCCCACACACCTCTTGTCACGCCAGGAGTATGCAATGTGGGCCCTCTCATAGTGCCGTAACACTGTACCTTGGGCTAGAGCCAAATCCTCATTACTTCAGAAATTTTCATTTAAGAAATGCGTGAAAATTAATAATACTCAGTCACTGGAGCAGGCTCCCCAGGGAAGTCATCATAGCACCAAGCCTGTCAGGAGTTCAAGGACCGTCTGGAAAATGCTTTCATTCACATGATTTAGCTTTAGGTAGTCCTGTGAGGATCAAGGATTTGGATCCTTACGGGTCCTCTCCAAGTCAAAATATTCTGTGATTCTGTGGGTTTAATACTGTTATGAGGGACCACAGCGGAAGAGATCCAGGGCCATGTGCTGTATAATTTAAAGTCCCTCTGCCAACAAGGGCTCGTCCCAAAGCGTTGTGAATGTGGGCTGGTCGGTGCATCCCACACCTGCAGTGTGCAGGTAGAGCTGCCGAAGCCAACAGCAGCTTGTATGTCAGACACTGAACTGCAGTTCCTCCTTCCCCACTCAGTCTGGCTGGATGGTTATTTAG
Source organism: Machaerirhynchus nigripectus (assembly GCA_013397975.1). Classification (NCBI taxonomy): domain Eukaryota; kingdom Metazoa; phylum Chordata; class Aves; order Passeriformes; family Dicruridae; genus Machaerirhynchus; species Machaerirhynchus nigripectus. Next base: position 509,704 of record VZRQ01011077.1, on the reverse strand, counting down.
TGCTCTGGTTGCAGGGAAATAGTCCTGATCACCTTCGACTCAAGAGAAAGAGGAGTGTAATTTTTATTCATGCAAGCAGATCGTGAGCAGGTGTTACAACAAGAGGGGCTTCCCCCCTCTGCCTTTTGTTTTTCATTCTTTGCAGAATCAAAGCAGGAAACCTCAAAGCAGGGTGACAAGGAAGTTAACTCCTTCTGGGTCTGCCTGTGTGGTGGTGAGTCAGATGTGAAGGGTGGTCCCTCAGCAAGTAACTGAAGAGAAAAAAGAGAGGACAGCTGTTCCCACCAGCTGAGTTTTGAGCTCAAGTTCAAGAGTAGAGGAGCATGAATTCATAACAAACCAGAAATGTCAAAATTGGCACTCACACATTACAGCTCATGGCTGGGAGGTGCAGGAAGTGGGGCTACGAGAGAGGATTAAGAAATGCCTCTCGTGAGGTGGGTCTGGTGGGAGCAGGGTGCAGGGAGAAGGCAGGGGGACAGTGGGTATGGGGGAGTGAAAGAGTAACCCAGAAAGAGGGAAGGAGGATGATATGATTCACATGCATCAGCATCCCTGAGCTCACAAAGAGGTCTCCGGTGTCTGGGCTGTTAGTCCCATATCCCCAGGTGCACTTTGGGGTCAGTAGTGACTGGGTGCTCCCAAATCTGCTGTGCTGCCCTGTCTGTAGGCTACACGACATCCTGAGTAGCTGCCAGCTTGTGGACTGTTTGCCTAGGAGGAGAAAGGCCATGAAAGAGGAACCAGTGACCTGAGCTTGTGCATGATCCCTCCTCATCAGACCACATCCCTCTAGTCCTGCTCTGCTGAGTCAGTGTGGGACACGGGCATTTTGGTGTTCTGCTGGGTGATATTGCATAAACTGTGACATCTACACCAAATCAGACCCTGCCTGGCTTGGTGAGTGGGAAGCAAGGCTTTGAAAGCAAAGCCTGCTTGGCAGATTGCCCCAAAGCTGACCTTATGTCCCAGTGCTCGTATTTTGAAACATTTTCATAACATTGCATCTTAACAGGAACGATTTCCTGACCTTAATCCTTCAGGGTAAATTCAGTCAGAGGTCCAAAGTTGTTTAGGGTTCAGTAGTTGATGGTTGAATATCTTATTGAGAATTATTGTAATTTGGTCCATTGTGAATAAGAGCCACAGATCAATTACAAATACATAATTTTATTTTAAAATGGATACTCCTTTATGACTGGATACCAGCCTCCACCCATTAGAGCATCCCCTGTAGTCATTTATTTTGGAAACACACAAAGTCCAGCCAATCACAACAACAGTTTGATCACTGAGGAATAAAACTTTTTGTAGTACCTGAAAGCCAGTCTTAGCTTGAATATAATTTTCTCAGGAACCTACTGGCCTTTCAAACTTCACACCAGGGAATGGTGGAAGATCCTGACACATCAGAAGTTTGGGTTTTTTGTGTTTCATTGCTGGTAGATCCTTTTCAGAAGGATAAAGCCACCTCTATTCGTAATTGCAATGGTAAAGACAAACTACCCCAGCAGTTTTGGTTAAGATTGTGATGGAAATGAATGCTTAATATGAATCCCTGATTCAGGGCTACCAAAATACATCAAACAGCAAAGCAGTGTCCCATGGAACAAGCTTATCTGACCTGTCTTCATTGAGAAGCAAAGGGAGGATGGAATACTGAAGTGGATTTTTGCTTTGTACAGATTTTGTATCTGCAGGAGAGGAATCTGGAGGCTGAGAGTCACCAGACCCCTGAATTAATCTTTGAATTCCCACTTGTCGGGCTTCCCTTTCGATGTACCTTTTATAATTTGGATATATCTTAACCCATAAGGGACCATAGAGCTCTGACCTACCTCAAAGTATCAGACTTGTAGCTGGGCGTGTTTTCACCAAGAATTTAGGAAAATAACTTGATGTTAGTTGTCCCGCATACTCTTTTGGGAAATTATGACTTTTTTTGGCCACTCCGAACCCTCCGAAGTTCCTGCCTGCTCAGATTTATTTTTATCATTAGCAATTATCATTTAGCACAACATGAAAGTGTGCATACTTATTCTTTCTAAACTGAGTTATTAACTAGCCCATATTAGGATAGTGCATGGCTTTGCATGACTTCATGGTGGGAAGGGAAAAGAGAGATGACTTGAGTAATTTATTTTTCCTCTTTTCCCAGACATTAGTACCAGGGCAATTTTTGCTGTTGCATGGGAAACAGACCAATTGGTAGCTCTAGGCTTATGTATTAGTTATGTTATATTTAGCTATATTTTTCAATCATTAAAATTTAAATATCTCTGTCAATGCATAATTTCTAGTTCATCACTGAGAAACTTAATCTCATGACACTGTACAGATTGGTAATAAAATATTTAATTACCAGTCATGCCCAAATTAGGATTAAAGAATTCTTATAGTTTTTTTTCTTTTTACAGACTTAATAATTTCGGCAAATATATCTGTGGAGAGGTGAGGACCCTCTGCTTTCCCTACATTCACATCTAGTTTCTGCTCCTTTTTATGCTCCGGAGAGGTGACTGTAGTGGGATCAAGGATGGAGATGACAGGTAAGGTGCTCCCAGACCTAGGGGGCCTGAGTGGGGAAAGCCCTTTAGCTCAGTCAGGTGCTTGCTCCCCAGCCAGGCAGGGGCAGCTCCTTCAGAGCTGCAGGAGTGAGTGGATCTCCTGCTTCCTCCCAGATCACTCTGCTCCAGGGCAGGAGGGCAGCTGCCCTTCTGGCAGCCCCTCTGTCAGGTAAGCACCAGAGACCCTGCAGCCAAAAGTATCAGCCTCGGGCTGGGGACAGTGAACAAGAGGCAGCCTAACATGTGACTGAAAAACCACAGGCTGAGCCATAACTGACCCTGCTTGTTGTTGGTACTCTGGAAGGGTTGAGTTTAAAGGATTAGGGGGCTCCCCAGGGAAGTCTCCAGGATGCAGCCTCTCCAGGACACAGCCTCAGTGCTGCAAAATGAAGGGGTCTAACAGGGAGTCTGGGCTGCAGACAACCCTAAGCCTTTTTTAATGACCGTGTCTGCAATGTGTGAACCCTAACAATATACTGACTAAGTTCCTACTGTCAGAAAATGAGATGTGTGATTTAAAACTTAGGATGCATCATTTTGGGACAGTCTTGATTTCAGCTTTTTAGGCCCTTTGTTCTTGGTGAGGAATCCACAGGGGAAGTCACATGCAGACATGCCTATGTCCACAAACACAGAGAGACCGGAAAGTAGACCTTTAGCTTGGTATATTCAGTTTTGGTCTAGGACCTACCCTGTTGACATATTCTAATCACTGCTACAGAAATGAGCTGATCACTTGGCCTGCCAAGATGGGGACTTTCTGACCAAAATCATACAAAGTTCCTCTGGATGATCCGTGCCTTTGTGATTACAGCTGTCTCGTAGGTGAAGTGGTTTGAAATGCCCTCAGGCTGGAGGAGGGCTTGCCATGTGGTTCTGGTGTCCACGGGAAGTACTCTGGTTTTTTGCACCGCCTCTCTCCAACTGGGTCTCGAGGAGACAGGACTGCTGTGTTGTCCATGTCATGGAGAATCTCAAAGGGATGAAAAGCCCTTTCTGCCTTCTGGAGTCAAGCTCTAAACATTCTCAGAGGTTATTTCTAAGAAAAACTTACAGGCCTCCCCGCTCTTTCATAGGTTCACATGTCCCTCAGCTGCCCACACACATTGCACAAGGCATCAAGTTGCCTATATAAGATGGCCCCTTGGCATTCCACCAAACTGTAATATCCAATTACATTCTTATCTAATTTTCACCTCTTAAAGGAAGTTTCTAATATAGGAACCTGGGTGCTCCAAATTTCTGCCATCAACTGTAGCGGAAGAGTGAGATCTCTGAGAGCAACACAGGGCCTGAGTGGGCTGGAAATATTTGTCTCCTTCCACTGACTAATGAGGTGACCAAGGGTGCAGAGGCACTTCAATTACGTGCCTGAGCCAGAGTGGGTGAATTCATGCACAGGCCCCCTGGAAGTCCAGAATGGGACCACTGAAAACCACTCCAGTGCTCATCTGCTCTCACATCTGTAGTGTTTCATGTGCCATCTGGTTCATTCTAGGGGTTGTAGGATTTTCTTTTACATCATAGCCTCTGCACGTGTTTGAGCCTCCACACAAGCACAAAGCTTGCAGGTAGTCTTGCCAGATAATGGAAATAAAAAAGGAGGTGGCTCAGCCATCATTTGGATGGGGACCAAGCGAATGATAGGATCTGAATAGAATAAAATTTTAATGGAGGGTTTGTGATTGAGACTTAGCATTTCTGCTTGCCTTTTTTTCCATTTCTTTTAAGTTTTTAACTCTCATTATCTTGTTTCCATGGAAAGCTTTTTCAATAGAGCAGGAGAACAGCTTCAAAAATTTTCTTAAAAAATTTAATGAAGAAATAAGATTCATCTCTGTCTCTTTCTTTTTAAAGTCAAGAGTTTCAGGCATGGAAAATTGGACTAGCCAAAATGGATTGGTTTCTCCTGGCCTCCAGTTTCCTTCTTGAAATGTAGAGAGCAAGTAAGAGCTGCTAGCCAGAACACCATTGGAAATGCCCTTTCTCTTGTGTCATTAAACAACTGCTCTCTTTTTTTTTGCTTTAGAACAGCTATGCATGAAATAAGCACACATCCATGAGGCTGCCTGTCACTAAAGTGGTTTGATTAGGTTGCAGGGAGGGCCAGTTTAAATTGCAAACTCAGTTTAAACTCAAGGCCCTCTTGGAAGCTTCTTCTTCTTTGCTCATTGGTAAAACAACTTGGAATATATATTTGGCCTAATCCAGCCTAATCTGATCTGTTTCACAATGCCATCTGGATTTCATCACAGGCTGGATGCTTTCAGTGTTTGATCCAGGCAATTTTCCCCCCTTAATGTCTATTCTTCAAGAATTAAGTATTTTGGAGAAGTGTAACTGCCAGTTCATTCTTATTCATTGTGTGGAGGATATCCAGGAGCAGCCACTGAGATATTTATTGCCACTAAGGAGCCAATGGCTAAGTGAATCTAAATCAGTTGCTATCAGTTGTTGTCTTGGGAGTGGCTCAAAAACATTTCTGTATCTTTCAAGGATGGCATATTCCTTCCCAAATGTTAAGCCTGAGTAAGCACCTGGTGGATTTGGATGACAGCACAGCGTTATCTCAAAGCATTTCTCAGTGACTGATATGTCTTCCAGTAGATGATACTACTTTCTGGGTAGAAAAACTTTCTAATGATAAGGATAGTTATGCTCTGGCACAGGTTGCCTAGGGAAATGATGAAATCTCCATCACTGGAGGTTTTTAAGAACCGGTTAGACAAGCAGCTGCCAAGAACAGTTGATGTATAGTCAATTCTGCCTTTGGGCACTACTAGATGACCTCCTGAAAGCCTTCTAAATATTTTGATCACTGAGCTTATAGCTGAACAATGAATCAATCAACAAGAAATTACAACCAGGGAATTGGAACCAATATTTTGTTTGTGTAAGGATTAAAAGAACAAATAGAATAAAAAGCACACTTTATATATAACGCTTCATTAAAAAAAATCTGAATCATTAGAGAGACATCTACAAAGATACAGACCTAGGAAGTTAGGTGTGAATGCAGACGATCCTCATTCCAGAAAAAGCAACCAAAAAACCCAACTAGAGAAAGCCTAATTCCTCTCTAGAGATTTCATTTATAGGGCATAAGGGAGAGATGTGTAATTGGCGAATGTCTTTTGAGATAGTCTGTTGAAGTATATTTAAGTTACACAGGGGTACCTGCCCTTCACCTGTTACCCAGGCCTTACAGATATAGAGGGCTTTGTGTTCCAGAGCCTTACACCCATCATTTAAGACACAGCATGATGGAGACAGAAATTTATTTCACAGCTTCCTATATAGGAGCCCCTTATTCAAAACACATGAAAGAAAGAAAACATTATATTGCATCCCAGCAGGCACTGACAACTTAAGGGCACCAAAGTGTGATCTTGAAATAATAGAGCAGAGACTGTTTATGTGGCATTTGAGGTAATCCGGCATCAGGGTTGGGACAGATGGGTGTAAATAATATAAAGACAAGACAAAGTGAAGGACAGTCATTCAGTAAACACCACAGTTTGTGGTGTGTGTGTAATACATGTGTCTTCATAGCCCAGGAGGAGATTTTGTTCATTTTAAAATTTTGTATAGCTGCTGCTGTTGTTTGTTTTGTGTGAAGACCACAGCAGTAGAATGCTGAAGAGATGTATGGGTGACAGGGTGGCTGCACCCAAGCAAACCAGAATAGGGATGAAATTCAATGTCTGTGGCTGGGGAGTAAGAGGGCAAAACTTCATGAGGAGAGAAAGGCAACACCTGACTTCTTCAAATATCTTCACGTGCTCACTGAGAGGATCTGCATGGTTAATGCAAGGTAGCCCATGATACCTGTATGTTCCTGTTCAGTTACTAAATAGTTTTTGACTATGCAGAAAGGTTTCTTTTTCATTCTGACTGGATGATATATTTATGTTTGGTAAAGTGTCTGCTCACTTGCAGCCACAGCCCGAGCTGAGACATTCCTTACAAGTCTGATGGAAGTCCAGATGAGCCATTGCTTGTTTTAGAAAGCAGATATTGGCTTATGAGGCTTCTCTACCTCTTTCATCCTTACTGCTATTGACTTTTTTTTTTACATGCAGAAAAGATTTGAACAAAGTACCTGATCCTAGTTCAGATAGGGGCATGGTCTCATTATCATGGGCAAAAATCTCTCCTTTAGTGTTTCTGAGATTATAATGTCTCACGGCACAGATTCTTTATTCTTTTCCATATCACTGCTTTCCTTTTTTGATATAAATATCAGATTTTTTTAATCTAAAAGGCCTAATTTGAAGGGGCCAGATTAATGATCAAACTAAAGGTATAAATTTTTGTTTATAATTTAAAAGTGAAATAAGAAGTAGAAGCAAAAAAGAAGTTATTCTTTCTGTTATGGGTTGGATCTGAGCCCAGAGCCCTGGCTGGCCTGAGTGAACAGGACATCTCTTTCACGTAGCAGGTGAATTTTTTATCTTGAAAAAGGTGATGGTCCTATTCCTTTAGGTTTCACTCAGCAGGTATAATGGCACATCTGTAAAGCAGGACAGCAATTCTCAGTCAGGTTTTCCTTTTTCCTCCCCATAGTTTTCAATTTTAAAAAAGAAACAAACCCAAATTTATTTAAATTCAGTAAAAGTTTAATTGGATAATTATTTCCATTTCAATAATTTGCCTTTCTTTCTCTTACCTGCCTCCAGACCCCATCTTCCCAGAGAGATAACCTCTACTCTGCCTCATTAACCCCTCCTCCAAACTTTCTACCTTTCTCTGAGTGCAGCAGTCAGTAGTACCTATACACACTGCCTTCTCCTGCTGCAGTGATCCTGGTGAATCCTTATGTGGCCCTGGCCCCAGATCCTACAGAAAGGTGGGAGATTGAACTTGTACATAGTCTGGGTGCAGCATCCACACTGTGCTTGCCTCTGGCTCCCCAAGGCTCAGCTAATCCCTATGGCAATAAACTGGGAGGAGCTGCTGACTACCTCAAAGACAGAAAGTCCCTGCAGAGAGACCCTGACAAATTAGAGGGCTGGGCTATCACCAATCATGTCAAGTTTAACAAGGAAAAGTGCTGGATTCTGCTCCTGGGATGGGGCAGCCCTGGATGTGTGGACAGACTGGGGAATGAGAGGCTGGAGAGCAGCACTGAGGAAAGCGACCTGGGGGTCCTGGTCAATGATAAGTTGAATCTGAGTCAGCTGTGCCCTGGCAGCCAAGAGGGCCAAATGTGTCCTGGGGGCCATCGGGCACAGCATGGCCAGCTGGGCATGGGAGGGGATTGTCCTGCTCTGCTCTGCACTNCTTCCTTGTGAGGGGAAGAGGAGAGGCAGTTGCTAATCTCTTCTGTGTGGTGACCAGTGACAGGATATTCAAGAATGGTCTGAAGTTGTGTCAGGGGAAGCTTAAGTTTGATATCAGGAAAAGGTTCTTCACCCAGAGAGTTGTCAGGCACTGGAACAGGCTGCACAGAGAAGTGGTCACAGCACCAACCCTAAGAGGGTTCAATNGGGGAGACCAAATCACAGTCTGCAGCTTCCTTGTGAGGAGAAGAGGAGAGGCAGTCGCTAATCTCCTCTGTGTGGTGCCAGTGACAGGATATTCAGGAATGGTCTGAAATCGTGTCAGGGGAAGCTTAAGTTTGATATCAGGAAAAGGTTCTTCACCCAGAGAGTTGTCAGGCACTGGAACAGGCTGCACAGAGAAGTGGTCACAGCACCAACCCTAAGAGGGTTCAATAAGTGTTTGGACAACAGTCTCAGGCCCATGTTGTGACTCTTGAGGATGGTCCTGTGCAGGCCCAGGAGATGGACTTCAATTAACCTTGTGGGTGCCTTCCAGCTCATGATATTTTGTGATTCTGTGATCCATCCTCAGGGGCCTGTTAGAGAGAGGGAAAAAGGGGTGGGGGTGAAGTCTTGATAGTCTGCCCTTCTTTTCCCTCCTTCTCCATTATGAGGACCACTGAATAAGAGAATTCTTCACTGTGGTTATTTTGCTTTGACATCTTAGATCCTTGGTCTTCAGTGCAGAATACTTAATCTTCTTATTTGTTGCTTCTCTTCAAGTTGGAGGCACTTAAAATGGTTCTCCAAGGTGTTGGTGGCCCTCTTTTTATTTATTGGAATAGCATTTCTATAAATTGACAATGTCATCTCTATTGTGCTAATTTATTAGGTTGTTTCCTTTGCTCTTACCCAGTCTTTATTCAGATCTCCAGTTGACTCACTGACATCAATATGAGGTAACACTCTGTTTTTTCTTTCTTATCCTTTCATGTAGTTTTATACCTCTGAGGTCTGATTGTACAATGAAACCACGCTGATTAGGCTAGGCCTAACTGATTACACAAATCTCAGAACTGTGTAGCAGCAGGTCTGATGGGAATTTAGCTAATTAGTGACTAAAAAGATGTCAGGGTTTAGCATGAAGTGGATAATCCATCTTAATAAATGGAAGTGAAATGCAAAGCAGTAGAAGCACTGGTGCAAGACTGAAAAAATATTTTAGATTTTTCCTTCTTATTTGAGGTGTGTCAAGAGGTAAGACGGTGGGTAATATCACACATAGTCAGTAGCTCATGCTTGAGGTGCTCTGATCCTGGCTTCATAGTAGACCAGCATCCTCTGGCTATAGACTGCAGTTTGTCTCATGAATCCTTATAATCTGTTCATTTGTGTTACCAGCATTTTGACATCATTCATCTGGTACAAATACAATTCTTAAAACTGTAAGATTAGGCCAGAAGGATCTTGGGTTTTAAAGGAGGAAATGTATTCTTTTTATACGACAGAAATTTGAAGTTCATCATTGTCAAACATGTGAATGTATTTCCACTCAGTTTTATATCCTGTACAACTTGTTGTAATCAATGTGATAAGAAGGATAAGAGATAATAGATTTTTTAGTCTGTTACTCTGGTAAACAAATGATGTAGTAATGCAATTTGCAAAGGCCATTAAAATGAAATCAAACTCTTTTACAGGTTATGCACAATTATTACTTTTAATTTACAAGTAGACCTGGGCCATAATTAAGACTTAGATCAAATGGATTACTTCTTCCATCTCATCTGCTTTAAATCCCAGGCCCTAAGAATCAGTTATATCTTAAACCCATCCCTATGTTTGAAATAAATCTGCCATTGTCTGTTAAGTTTCTTGCTGCCTTTCATACTTTTTACATGTAAAGCTTTCCTGGGGTGCTCAAAGCTTTGACACAATCTACTGAACCCTGCTAAGGGGATGTTTTTGGGTACCAATAAAGACCTTTGGAAGTGAGGACAGTAGCAGAAGATTAAGAAGTAAATAAGAACGTTAAGGAGCAGAGGGGTAATGAAACTAAAGATTTCAACAGGAGGCAAGAAAAGAAAGCTAGGACAGTAAGCAAGAAACACATTGTGCAAGTGTTGGGTGTGAATGAACAGATAGAGACAGGAAAGATGCTTTTGTATCTTGGGTCTGCGCCCTGACACATACAATTCTTAGAACATTCGGTCAGGTACCTAACATTTCTGTCCCTCACTTTGCTGTCTATAAAACGTGAATGATAAAACCATTGCAAACTCACCGGGTTTTTATTGTGACTCGTTTGTGCTATTTAGAAGCAGCGTGTGGAAGAAGGGGCACCAGTATGGCAGGAAGAAGGGAAGAAACAACCAAGATTAAACAGAAGAAGAAAAAAAGAGAGGATGAAGCTCCAGGAAGACTGAATTAAGGCAGGCCAGAGGAAATCTGGCTGGTTCAGCACACTCATTTTTAATTATTTCTCCAAAGATGTTCCATATACTCAAGGTGGCTGCCTGCAGTGAGATTTGCTTTGGAGGGAGACGAAAGGTGGGAAAGTCAGGGCACTCAGCACTTCAGCTTTTTACAATACACCAAAGTCTTGTTGAAAGCAGGGATTCTTAGGAGAGCCTCCAGGATGTGGCTGTCCCTCAAAGATCTTATGGATTTAACTATTTGCAGCACTAACCCCTTGCTTCTTTTCACTGACAGCAACCAATGCCAGCTGTGGTTGTTGTTACCCTCTATCAACCCCCCCGGCTTCCCTTTCAGCTGACACTGAAGATTAGATTCAAGCTCTAAGCTTGTAAAGTCTTTGAGGAAAAGCCTTAATGAGGATCTGATCCTTTTAAACTCTGATCTAATTACTGTTAGTGCAATGTTTCTATTTTGGGTGTCGCAAACAGATCAAATTTGCATGTTTGAAGACAACGCTGTTCAGTGGACAAGAAGCAAACCCCACCCTGTAGGTTAAATACATTTTCATACATAAATAAAAACATGAACAGCACCTATGTAAAGCAGCTGGCATAATTTCAGAAGAAGTTTGGGAACTGAGACTGGGCAACTACAGGAATACAGAAATATTTTTTCCCCTTGCTGTATGTTCACTGGTCTAACGGTGGCAGAGGAGATTTGAGGCCACAGTGGTGTAATCTGTTAAGTGTATCAGTGGGGAATAAGGGCAAAGAGGACCGAAAGCTACAGACCGAGCCATGAAGATTGCTCTGGAGTGCACAGAAATATTACCCAGAGCACGACTGATACCTCTTAGGCTCTAACTTAGTGACAGCAAAGGAAGATGAGGTTGAGTTCTACAAGCCAATACTCAATCTATTTCCACAGCTCCAGTGTTTTGGGTGCTTTTATCATGTGCTTTTATCCCTGCTGGGATATGATTCTATGTACTGAGCTTCAGACAGTGTATGAGGATGCTGTTCTTGTCACATGCGCTGGGTAGCTTTGCCCACAGTGGAGCATATGTATGCGTATTTCTGTACAAGGAGTGCTGACAGAGAAGACCTATCTGAGCTGCAGATATGGATGTGGTTGATTCACAGTCTGTGCCTGAAACCCCCTATGCTTTTTTCAAGAGATGGGACAATGTTGCCTGCTTTCCTGGCTGTAAAGCTGCCAGTCATTGCATGGATGCCTGTGCTGCTGTTTGGCTTGGCTGGCAGCCTTTGGAGTGTGAAATGCTACCACTGACAAGCCAGGTGTGAAGTAAATTTGCCATGTACTGCTTAATGGGGTGTTACGGTAACTTCAAACCCTCATGGTGACCACTTCTAGGTTAACACCCTTCAGTAACTAACCGAAAGACAAACAGTAAGCAGGAGAAATGTTAAAATGCTATTATGAGCCATGGTTTTGTCCAATTAGCAGACTCTGCTTTAGGCTTGACTCAAGTGGCTTGTCTATATAAGGATGTATTAGTCATTTTCTTTTTTTATTTTTCTTGACCATAAAAACAACAGATGTGATGCTCTGTGGTCAGCATAGACAAGAATGATTCATGGCTAGGCATATTTAAGCCTCCACTAGAAAACTCTCCATCTGAGACCCTTTCCACCTCTTCCCCCTCATTTCAGATAACCAGAGCCAAAAGCACCTGTCGTATAATGCGTCTCAAAATCCATCAGCACTTCTCTCCATATGTCTTAGTTTTGAGGTGGCTTGGAAATATCAGCTGCTCCTGCCTAGTCTCTCAGGACTGTGTGGACCTAAGGAATGCGAAAGTAGTAATAGAGAAGAAATTCTTGTGCAGCAATGATGTGGGTGAGCAAAGGAGCTGTTACGGCTGAGCAAGGACCAACTCACATGTGGTAACTTGGTCTTGTGTGACATGGTGAGTTTGGATCTGATATCTGTTCTATGGCCATCCCTGGAGCACATCAGCGAGGAATTTAGAGAATGTTGGAGTCAATGTTTACAGATGAAGATGTGGAGAGAGATGGGCTCAGAAAGTAAGGAAAAGGGGCTGTGAAAGAGGTCAGCAGTGAGCGCTTCATCTGTGAAATACCTGTAGGAAGAGCTGGGAAGCAGAAATTTAGGCACTGAGGTTGTGTGTGAAGCAGTATGGGGTTTGGGAAATAAGAGAAGCAGAAATCGTATTACATATGGGCTGGGGGTCTTGGCTTAGGGAGCTGGATTTTGAAGAAGGGTAAGAAGAGGGCTTCCACCAGATCAGGCAAGAGAGAGGAAAAGGCTGTTATGCCACAAGCGTTATGGTGTTAACAGTGAGTCTTCTTGGCTACCCCTAATCTGTGTGGAATTTCTTGGAGCCCTAGGCAGAGTGCTCTGATCAGTCTGGGATGTGTCTGCACACCACTGGGTGCTGTACAAGAAGCTCGGTGTGCTTCTTGGTGTACAAGAAGCAAGGTGAGGTTGTGAAGCAGGCCTGAAAGCTGGGGCTGTACGTACTGTTGCCCTCCTCTCAGTACTGCTGCCAGGTCTGTTCTCCTGCCACTTCAGTAGCACCTGGCTATCCGGTGGCCTCCCAGAGCTGCACCCCCAAGGAGTGGCCTGCTAAAGACTCTGCTGAATGGTGAATCATGAATGACTGTGAAATGTCCCAAGGAAATTAAACTGATTATCCGAGCCCTACTGAGTAAAGAAAAACACTAAGTAAGAGATATATCAGTGTTTAAAATATGTGGAAAACACAGCACAATGAAATTCAGTGTAGGTAAAAATAAGCCAGTCCTTTAGAGGTGATGCAAAGTCTCCTCCCACAGAAACGAGAGACTGGTGGATTAGTAAGCTTGAAAAACTGGGATGGGGGGCAGGTAATGGAGATGAGACAGCTCTGATGAACCTTGTCTGACAACTGATCAGATGTGAGATTAGGTACTGTAATGTGGAGCACAAACAAGACAGGCCAATGAACTTTTCCAGCTGAAGAGTCAGAAGCTGTAAATCACAAAGAAGGAAAGCCCTGGTTTCACACTCCTGGCTTCTGGCATGGAATAGACTGAACCCCTCCTGTGCTCCAAAGTACAAACATATACATGCAGCAAGCATGTTACAAGAACTCCAAGGCTGCAAAATTCAGCTCTTCCAAATCAGGCCAAGTGTGAAGGCTGCTTCTGGATTTTTAATTTAATAATAATTTTCTATGTCTGTTTCCTGGCACAGTCTTTAACCTCCTGATGAAGGGCTCAAAAGCACTGCTTACTTCAGTGTACAGGATCAACACATCCTTCTGCCTCATCCTGTGCCAAATCTGGCTGCTGCTTGTTTCAGTCTTCTTCTCCATGACCAGCCAGCTTCCTTTCCTCATTGTAAACTCTCCTGTGTCGAATTCCCGCTTCCTCATTCAGCAGGTGCTCTAATGACCTCCCAATGCAAATTCCCTGGTTGGTTTGACTGGAACTAGCCTGGTCTAGTGGAAGGTGTCCCTGTTCTTGGCAGAGGGGTTGGAACTGAATTGTCTTTAAGGTTCCTTCGAACCCAAACTGTTCTATGATTCTATGATTCCCTCTTGGCACTGCATCACTTTCATTTTGTCATCTGTTTCTCTGTGCTGAGGAGTTCTTCTCTTTTGCCATTCCCCATCTTCACTTGTGCGCCTGGTCATCTCTCCAGATTAGCTCCATGGACCAAACTCCTTCTGGGGCAGCTTGTCTAATGTCAAAGTTTTGCACAGCATGAATCTGCCCAGTTCTCATGTACAACACGGCCCTTTGTCAGGTTGTCCATTGCCTTTCCCTCTGCTGTCTATCTCATAGTCAATCATGGGATGTGAGGGACTTTCCTCATCTCTTTCTCCAGTCTCAGGCTTTTTTGTAATTCTGTAATTCCCAGTTGCCCTTCCTATTTTTCTACACACTTTCTATTACTGTCTGTTGATCCTGTCCAGTTATCAAGACATGGGAACTTTTAATAGAACTTTGGAAAGGAAATGGCAGGACTTTTACTGTGGAGAAAACAATAGGTGAATTAAAAAAAAAAAATCCATCCTCCCCTTTGCTTGAGGGGGTAAGGTTTCCCACCACACAAGGGTCCCAATGCTACTCAGACTCCCTGGCTTCTTTGGGATCTGAACCCATGTGGGCCAGCTGTAAGCAAGGGCCCAGGGTCCTGGTGTAGTGTGGGGTTTGTGCAGAGCTGCTGCCTGACATGAGCTCAGCCAAAGGGGTGCACATCTGCATATATTCTACGTGCAGAAATCTCCCATGTCAGACGCAGGGGCTGTGTGGTCAGTGAAGCATCACGTAACAAAGGAGTTGCTACTTGTGAAATGAAAAAGCTCAGCCAATTACGGTGCTCTTTCTCCTGCACTGCTACCCAAAGCCTCCCCTCTGCCGGGAGCAGTGGGGACCGTCTATCTCCTCTTGGCTCTACAGCCTTGTGTATTCCTGTCTACCCCGCAGCCCCGCTGCTGGTGAACTGGTGCAACAGGCTGTCTACTCATCACCCAAAAGCGTCAGTGTTCTCCTCTGTCTCTTCCTTTCCATGTTAAGCTGGGGCAATGTTATACCTTTGTGGCAATTTTGAGGGGAGAACTGAGAAAAATAATGATTCCAGGACAAAGCGTATGGCATTGCATCAATTTTGGGAATCTGAGATCCAGTTGCAAGTGAGACCCAGCACTGAAAATCCTCTCTATTTTTGCCTGTGTTCCTTCCAGTTTTTGCTAAAATAATGAGTGTGTAAACCAATCTTATTATAGGGTTGATATTTCAGTTGCTTCACTTGTTTCTAACA
This sequence comes from Machaerirhynchus nigripectus, assembly GCA_013397975.1. Classification (NCBI taxonomy): domain Eukaryota; kingdom Metazoa; phylum Chordata; class Aves; order Passeriformes; family Dicruridae; genus Machaerirhynchus; species Machaerirhynchus nigripectus. The sequence goes on along the minus strand of VZRQ01011077.1, from coordinate 494,664 downwards.
GTACCAAAAGGAAATTAGTTAAATCACGGTGGAAAGAAACACAGTTTTGTACTTGTTGATTGTGAAAGCTGAAAGCTGGGATCAGAGTCAGATTTCGTGTACTTTTGGATGTAAAGAACATAGTTTAATTAATCAGAAATTGTCATGATCACATAAGAACTGTTTGACTTCTGAATCTGTGCCAATAATGTAGCAAGATGGCACTGAGTACCTTGAGTAAGTTCCCTGAATTGCTCTGAAATGGTTTTATAAGTTCCTGACAGGTTTTAATGATTCTAGATACAAACTTAGCTAAGATTCTACTCTCTCTGAATGGGACCCTTCAAGCAGCACCCTGTCTGCCTTTTAGAGAGCCTCAACATAGAGTTGTGCTTACATGCCAGTTACAAATCCTAAATTCAAGTGAATGGAGAGCTGAAAAAGCCACTGGCTCTGCAGGGGTACAAAGCTGGCTTTTTGTCCAGCCAACAGAGATATAGGGGCTGTGTTTTCTAACCAGTACTTATAAAGTGCCTAATGTGGACACTGTGACCATTTGTCTCCAAAGGCTCTGCGGGGAGCCAAGCCAAACTGCTCCTGTCTCCCTGAGCTTTGGCTCCAAAGCTGGAGAGTTCAGGCTATTTTAGGTAGTCTGAATATAACCCTCAGCATGTGTTTATTATATTAGCAGGTAGCAAATGGTCAGAATTAACAATGGTACTAAGTGTAAGCTGCGGATTTTATAAGTTTTCAGAAGTCCACTATTAGACCAGTACTGTCAGAATTTAAAAAAAAAACAAAAACATTACAAATATGAAAATATAGCCATACTATCAATCCGACTTTTTGAGGGTGTGGGCAAAGAATGAAGAGAAGGATGAGGTGCTTGAGTTGGTGTAGCCTGAGAGATAAACAACAGGGCAGATGTGTCAGATATTGCCTGCTTGACAACCAGAATGTTTGCCAGGTATCAAGAATGATGAATATACAACCATCAGTTAAACTAATCATTTTTATTTATCAGCAAGAAAGCTTACTGTGCTGTTCCATGTCAATAGGCTACTGAGGTAACATAAAGTGAGTTCTGTTTTCATACATGAGTGTTGACTTCCCCTGCACTCCTCCAAAGAGGCAGCAACAACAAAAACAGAAGACTGATGGAGGCTGAAATGGGCATTGGGGCTGCAAGTGATGGGAAGGTCTGAGCGGGTCTTCACATCATGGAGCTCACTTCTGCAGTGACAGACAGGTGGGGGACACTGGGGACACATACAGCCTACCATGAGCCTACCATGCAAGGCACAGCACAGACACAGACAGCTCTTGAGCCAAGCCCTGAGTGCTGGTGGCTGACTGAGAGCCAAAAGCAAGCCAGGAACCATCATTGTGGTGTAGGCGATGGGGAGTTCCCTGATATATAGGTGCAACCTGCATGTCACCATTGGCAGGACTGTGGAAGTCCTCAGGACATAAGAAGGTCAGAGAGCACCTCCCTCTTATGTGAAGCATATATATGAACCAGACTTACAACTTCCTTAAAACTGGAGTTATTTAGGTCTGAGGTTTTGCTTTGGGCACCTCTCAGTGTTGACTTTAACTTACATTTGGACTGCCTATGTCAATACCACAATTTTTAAACCCTAGAAAGCACCTACTTTTAGCTACTGAAGGAGACAGTTTTGGTCTATTTTTCATAAAAAAAGGTACTACAAGGATAGGCTTAAAGCTGTTTATCCAGATACTGTCCTTTGGAACTGTTACAAATATAATAATGCTCGGCTTTTGTCAGCCTTTCTGGTGAGTTGTTAGCAAATGAGCTGCTTCTTCACAGACTAACACTGATTTGTTCAGCAAACTGCTTAAAATGCAAGAGATTTCAGGAATCTCCACTTGAAAAATTCAGTTTTAGTTCAGCTGGGCTTATTATTACTTTACTTTCATAATTAATGGTACTAATAATCAGTTGGAGTACTGATAGAATACCAATATAATTAGTAACACTGGTAGCTTTATTGAAACATATTGCTATTTTAAGTACACTATATTATTTTCAGAGCATCTGGAGGCCCCAGATATATTGGGACCCCACAATATAGGGCAGTATGTAGTCAAACAGCAAATTCTACACAAATCTTGTGATCTTGATAAGGCTTTCTTTGGCAGCATCTATAAGCTTGTAACAAACTCTGACTATGGGTGTTTTTTTCAATTGAGGAGACATATTTACATTTAAAAAACATCTTACTGCGTTTGAGGCAGGATAAATGCCAAGTGGAGGACAAAACTCCAAACTACACCTTCACAAAATTGTTTCTGGCAAGGATGGGGAGTGTTGCACACAACCATTAGTTGTGGTAGCATTGACGGAGCCCTGGCAGGTGTGTCCAGTATCACCCACCTTTGCAGCTGGAGCTGCAGCAGAGCAGGGCGACCGTGAGCCCTTGTTGCCACGTGAAGCAGCAACTGTAGGACGCTACTACAATGCCTCTACTTTGCTGAGCTCCCCAAGAGCAGAAGGGTCTGATTCTGCTCCTTGAAGTCCTCTTCAACTCCATCTGTTTCCAGCAGCTGCAGGTTGGGATTGTACATTTCCTTTCCTTTCTCCTTCTCGTTTGTATTATTTTTTTGTGAAAAATAATTTTATCATTGAAAAATGCAGTTTTGAGCTGACTCCAATGTTCTTTAAATTTAACTTGAATTAGTGGAACAGATGTGATGGAAAACTTTCCCATGAAAGATGCACAAAATGATGGGCAAGCATTATTCAACTCTTCATCTAGTAGATTTGGATACATCTTCCTTTGCTTTCTTATGGGACCTGACTGTTCCTTCAGTTGCCAGGTTGTTGAACATTTTGAGATGGTTTCTTCCCTATTTCTCATGATTAGGCTACTGCACAGAGTGATTAACTGGAACAGTGAAAGGTTGTCTGGATCCCTCTACCCCAGCCTAAATGATCTGCTGTACGGTCAGTCCCCGGGCCCTGTTTCCTTCCATGGAGCGCTGAGCTGTTTCACAGCTGTTTCACAGTTCAGTGGGAGACTGGGGGACACCTCCTCATAGCTCTCCCAGGACCCTTGGGCTGTGGAGCATGTCTTGGCCTCAAACCCCACACAACACCTGACTGCAGGTCACTCCATCTGTGCAGCATTTTCATTAGTTCCATTAACTCCCTGCCTTTCTGCCACTGGATTTTATCTATTCAAAAGTCATCCACGAGTCTCACAAAACTGACAAATGGCAGGTGAGTTCTCAGCCTTGTTTGCTGCCTGGTCTCTCCTCCATTTGCTTTGCCATGTGCCAGGTAGTAGCTATACTAAAGAGAGAGTCAAGCTAATAAAAGCATTCTTTCTCTCTGCTTAAGGGGAGATTAAATAGAGGTGTATATATATCCCTTACTGAAATGGAGTTCATCCCATATTTTTTGGAATGATAACAGATTTGCCATCGAACAAAGACTTTGAGGTGCATCTGAATATTTTTGTTGACAACCTGGCAGTCACCGTGTGGTCCCTCCTGCAGTCCTATTGCACTGACCTCTCCGGTACTCTTACTGATGTCCTCTCTTAACTGCCTGCATTGCTGTTTGGCACATTTATCAGTAAAGACACTTGAATTCTAGGAGTTTTATGGACTAGAGTCATGCTGCTATTCCTAAAAGTACGTTTTCCTCAGATCTGTGGAAAATGATAGCTGCAAAATGTCAAATTTAGAAGGAAGTGGGTGGAAACCTGAATTTTGTCACTTACACTTACTGCTTCAGCTGGCACTAAACGAGAGTTTTCAGCTCCCCGCTCCCTCCCTCACCTCCTTCACGGCAGCAGAGTGTGGTTGTGCCTAAATATGATGCTCTGACGGGGTCACGGTGAACTCCTCTTCCCGTGGTCCAGGTGGAACACAGTGTACGGAAATGCTGTTGCACAAACATAAGCGCTTTACACTTGCAAACGTTACATCCAGCTATGGTTACAGGGGAAGGGTTTCCGTGATGCATTCCTGGTCTTCTGACATAGTTGCAACAATTTATATGCATGCTGGGGTTGAGGCGGGGGAGTTTTGGGAAAGCAGCAGGTGTTTTGGGAAAAACTGCTTCCTCTCACACACCTCTCAGAGCCCTGCATACAGGGGATGATGTGGCATGGGGCTGCCCTTCGCTGAGCAGTGGGAATCTGGTCCTGTAACCCCAGCGCCTGTTCTGGTTCCTTGTTGCTTGAGAAGGGTGTTTTACTTTAAGGCAAAGGTTTTGTGTGTGGTTCACAGAGAATGTGAAAGCCAATTTGGGAGTATTATATAAGCAGAAATAGAGATATTCCAGGCTCTGTGGTTTGAGAGGATGATGCGAGGAAAGGCTCGAAGCCTGCTGAAAATTGGTGAGTGTAGCCACGCCAAGTATATGGACACCCTGAAAAAAACACTTGGCAAGGTGCCCTTCTACGGTTTGTGGTACTGATGCAGGAGCCTGACTGGTGCCATTGGGTGGGGATTACCAGCTCCCAGGAGAGGTCTGGTGGGTATCCTGTCTGCAGGGCACTCATTCTACATGCCGTGAAGCAAAAACTAATGTTCTCCAAATATTTAATCACAGGTCACACCCTTGGACCTCTTTGTCAGCTCTTTCCGACATTGTTCCAGTGTGCACTCTGCCTATCCTTCTTCATCCCCTCCTGAATGGCATGTCTTGTTTCTTTTTCCACCTGGGCAGGCTAATTTAAGTGCCTCAGTCAATATTCTAACTCTATTTATGCCATGCAGCCTTGACAGAGCTGTAAGGACCATGGTAACAACACGGACTTCATGGCAAGGCCCCTGCTATGAGCTATGCTCTGTGACCCAGGTGTGGCCTTCCAGTACCTGAAGGGAGCCTACAAGAAAGAAGGCTGGACAGATGATTTATAAGGGCACGTAGTGACACAACAAGGGGGAATGGGTTCAAACTGAGAGAATGTAAGTTCAGATTAGATATCAGGAAGAAATTCTTTACTGTGTGGGTGGTGAGGCATTGGAACAAATTGCCCAGAAGAGCTGTGGGTGCCTCATCCCAGAAAGTGTTCAAGGCCAGGTAAGATGGAGCTCTGAGCAACCTGGTATAGTGGAAGGTGTCCCTGCCCATGGCAGGGGGGTTAGAACTAGGTGATCCTTAAGATCCCTTCCATCCCAAGCCATTCTATGATTCTATGTGCATGGAGAAGTCTTGCCTGACATGCTCCATCAGTTGTCCATCCTGCCTGCTGTTTGTGGATCCTCAGCTACGATATATCTGGTTGTGGAGACTGGGCTTCATGGCAAGAGTAAACCTGTGGAAGGTAATTCAGAAGAGATCCATGCTAGTGGTCAATGATCTGTAAACCCTGTGCTGTGAAGAAAATCTGAAAGAGAGGCCTGATTTAATGGAAAGAAGAGAGGGCTAGGAATTAGGGACTATGATAACGGCCTTCAGATATCTGTAAGACTGTTGTATAATGGAAGGAAGCCATCTGCTTTCCATGTCCATGGAGAGGAAAGGTTTGGTTGAAAGAGCAGCAAGGAAATTCAGGGTTAGATCAGTGGTGGGGAGAGTGAAATACTGCAGAAAATTGTGTGGGGAAGCTGAATCCCCAGCTTCTGCTATAGGTTGGACACAGAGAAGTATGCATATAGGGGTGACCTTGCTTTGGAGAAACTTAATGACTGCCTTAATGATTCTGTGTGAGAAAAAGAGCTGATGTGGCACTGAGTGTAGGGTTTTATAGGTGTAGGAAGTGAACAGAATCTGGACCAGAGTGGAGGACAAGAACACAGGGAGCCCATTCACATGCTCACATATGAGAAGAACTCCTTAAAAGTGCATGAGAATATCCCCCCAGCTTTTCAAAGCCTTTTCCTACATGTCATGCTTGTACTCTGAACAAGTTTTAGGAACATTGTTGTGATTTATTTGAGAAAGGCATGTTACAAACCACTGTGTGTGAGTACTGAGCTGAACTTCCCTAAGGTATGGATTGTATAGACTCAGTGTTCAGCTCACTCACATCTACTGAATCAGGGCCAGGAATAAACCAGTTGAAGATCCAGTGTGGGTAAATTTTTTACTTTGTTTATGTAAGATTTGGCATGGTTGTCCCTAAAGTCCATCTCTTTGTGAGAGCAGAATTTGTCTATTGGAAAGCAGGCATGGAAAGTTTTAGAAGCAGTCATATGAGCTTCCGAGCTGAATGAAGTTTGTAAGTAAATGATGCTATGCTGTGTTTTATTAGTTGGGAACAGCTGGTGGGAACAGCCCCACTGTTACAGAAGTTGCTGGAGACAGTCTTCATAACCATGTCAGAATTTCCTCACCTGTCTCAAGTGTTTTACATTGATGTGGAGGATTGTGAGAAAGGAAATAAAAAACCCAGCCAGACTCATCCATTTCCAAGAGGAACAGTGGGGAAATAAATATCAGTATTAAAAAGCTCTGTTGGCCTTTTCGCTGAGAATTTTTGCGTCCCCCACATTGTGACACAAAAAATTTGGCAGGATGGTGGTCTTGCATCAGGGATGTACCTTGGCATCTGTGTGGAAATATGCCAGTGCTCGCAAAACTCTCATCCCTTTATAAATAACTGCCTTCGTGACTCACATCCATAAAAGCTTTGCTCCTTTCTGCATGGCAGAAGCAACTGAGGGGAGCAACTGTGTGAACAGGGGTTTCCCCCCAGCCTGACCTCTGCCTCCCCTGTCATGTCCATGTCCAAACACTGACATTGGGACTGGAATTCCCTTGCAGTCTCAATGCTCTTGCAAAGGGGAACAAAGACAAGCTTTGGAATTTCTGAGTGAGAGGTCTGGTTGGGGAAACTTGGGCTGGGTGGGCTGTTGGGGAACAGTGGGAAACCAGTGGGGAGGGACTGAAGAGGCAAGTGACCATTTAGGAGGAATCACTGCATGACTAAAAGGGTGATGGGGCTGTGGAGTGGCTGAGGTTGGAAAAAACATCCCAGAAGGAGGCTTGGGAGCTAGAAGGGAAAGCAAGTATGAGTTGTGGTTCTCACTGCTTGAGGAGAATGTGCTTACTCCCATTCTCTTGCTCTTATGCAAGAAAATCTAATTAAATATAAATAAATACATTCCCTGAATATGTGCATAGAAAATAAACTAGAGATGGAATTAGTCTCATACATCTATATACCTTCGCCTGAACTAGACACCTATGGTCCCTTAATAGGCAATGGAGGGCAATTGGCACTTGTTGAGACTGACTCACCTGATTTATTTTAGACACCTTGTTTAAGGTGAGGTGAATCTCACCTTTTAAAGGCTTGTTTCTCTGCACTGTATGCCAAGAGCATCACTCAGGTGACAATTTCATCTGGAAATATCTCCTCTGTGGAGATTCACAGCTGGGTGAAATGAATTCCATCCCTCAGTCAGGACTGGTGCCAAAGACATGGCAAAATGTTGCCCTGAGCCTGAGCTGGGTGGGATGAAACACAGCAGACCCGATAGCCTGGCTTTGCAGAAGGCTGTCCCCATGCCTGGCTGGAGGATGCCATTCAGTGCTCCTGCACGCTCCACTTAAGGCTTTTCCCTGAGAGCTCCTGAGCTCCAGCAATGCAGGTCCCTCTCTGCAAGAGTTCAGAGCAGGATTCAAATACAATCACATTGACTTCATACCTATTTCAAGTCGAATGACTCTACCAAGTCAAGAGCATTCAGAAGAAAAAAATTCAGCTATCTTAGTTCAATTGGCTTACAGATAATTTTCCTAACTACAAACTCCAGGATTACCATGGCTGGGAATGGTGCTTGCTTTCCCTTTCTGTCTCTGTATGCATAATGGGGGAAAGGGAAACGGAGGCCAGTGTGCAGTCTTGCACTCTTTGTTATTCTTACATTCGCTTGATATTTTCCATTAATTCCTGTGTTTAATGTGTCAGCGCCTTTGTTTTCCTTTCCTCTCTTTTGGGGAGGCTAATGGTGAGGACTATGTTATTATTAGGTTTGGCATTACTTGATTAATTCTTTTCTTCTCTGCCTCTGTGTGATTGGGATTTGGTTTTTCCTGCCTCTGCATTGTAATGCTGTATTTGTTTTTATAGTCAGTACCTTGCTGTGCAGTTGCTTGAAGGAGAAGGAGAGCAGGCACGTTCCTTGGCCCTTGTTTTGAGAGACTCTTTCAGTTCCCTTCTGTTTTAGTAACCTGGCCTGCCTCTCTCTTCTGACCTTTTCCTCCTCCTCCTCCTCCTCCTCCTCCATCGCTGTTGGATGGATGTGGACTAGTCTCCTCTCTAGGACTGTGTTGGCGTTAGGATTTCAGGTTGGATTGGGTTGACTGAGAATAATGGTTGCTGAGGTACATGTTTGTATGGGAAATGCCAGCACCTCACACCACAATCCCCTAAGCACTTCGTAAGTGCTGAAAACAGGTTTGGTGCTGGGGAGATAAAAAACTGGGACATTTTGTCATTATTCACTTCAGCTGAGATGATTATGAGCAACTGCAGCCAGTTAGAAGCTGCATTTTAGGGGTTAAAGAAATGAATTTGCCCAGTTCAGCTGCCGGTGTTGCAGTTTTAGTTTTGTGGGGCTTGAGGGAAGGGCTCTGCCTGCATCACCCACAGCCGCTGGGAAGCATGACCACCTCAGCTCCACCCAAAACCAACTTTTTCAACTCCACATTCATTTCACACTACAGAACAACATGTTTCCTCCACCAGCCCAGCCCTTGGGTCTTTGTTCAGCCAGACTGCCACTGATGGTGGTATGAGTCTTTTTGCATAGAGAGTGGGTGATAGAACCTTCTACTTGCAAACCTCTGGATCGGTGGATCGGTGCCAGCCTCCTCCATAAATCACGTCTCTCCTCCTCCCCACTCCCCACCCCTGGAAAAGCAGCCTCCCTTCAGACTGCCTGAGAGCTGCTGGGGGCTGAGCCTGCCCTGAGCATCCAAACAAGTTGCATCAGTGCTGGTACAACCCCTCTTATCATCAGGAGGAGCAGGGGGACTGCCAAGGTCGTCTCCCTCTAGGCGCTCTGAGGGCTGTGCTGTCTAGGAGGCAAGATGGAAGGGAAGAAATTGTTGTCACTGGAGCAAAACTTCCTGGATTTGCAAATCCATCTACCTACTTGGATGACCCTGATCATCATAATATCTGTATAATTAAATCCTATTTCTAACTTATCTTTTTCTCAACCCACCTTAAACTCCTTGCTGTGCTTGATTTCTCTTCTTTGCCTATCAGTTATCATTTGGCTGTGTAAAGTATCTGGCAATCCAGTTTTTAGAAGGTGAAGTGTTTATTGTCCCCTGAAGGGAGGGAGCTCTGGGAGGCAGGATGGCAGCCAGCTCTTTCCTGGCAGTCATGGGAATGCCGATCTGGAGCTGCCAGTCGGTGGGTGGGCGTAGCGCAGCTGCCTCCTTAGGCTGGGTCCAGCCTGTTTGCAAATCTGGATGAGGGGAGGAAGCTGAGGGTGACCAATTCTCCTTCTGTGCTACAGTCAAGTCCCATCTCTCCCTCCAAATCCTTTCTGATAACAAGCTGGCATCTGTGCTTTGGTGTATCAGAGAGTTATAAAGCCAAAGCAAACAACAATTTTCAGAAAAAGTTCTTTCCATGGTGCACGTGAGTGACACAGATTTTCCTCCCATTTGTCCCAAGCTGTATGTGTCAGATGTGATTTCCATATGGCATCTATATCTCTCATACACCCACACTGGATGTATGCATTGGTATACCAGTGTCTGTGCTGAGCCACAGATAAATGCTTCGCATTCCTTAGTCAACTGGAAACGGTGTGTGTATGGTGTGTGTGTGGGGATGAAGCCCAAGGAATATAAAAACAGGCATATGGCATTTTTTAACTCATTGCACAGATAAAAAAGAGAAATAAATACAAGGCAACATTCTCAAATGGCATCAGCCACTGAAGTAAACTTGCTGCTGAGAGAAACCAAAGTGGAGGCTGCTGCATCAGCCCACAGCTCCAAGCCCAGCACCCTGCCCCTGTAGTTTTTGGTCCTCCGTGCATGACAAGATTTCAGGTTGTGTCCCCTCAAATGAAGGCTTTGGGGCACGCAGCTCTTTTTGCCACACTGGCATGGCTTGGACACCCCAAAATACTCCTTCCCAAGCATGTGGACATCTCTGGTTTGGTTTACTGAACTGAAGTTGTAGTTGGTTGGTACTTTGGCCCAAGGCATGAAGTGTACTGTGTACATGCTGTGGACCTGATTCATTTGCCTAAACCCAAACATCTCATGCCATCTGAGGCACCCTTGGGTGCTTGGTATGGCCTCTGGCTGTCTCTTCAGTAGGGTACGGTTGTCCCTGTACCAGTGCCTCAGATGCTGTTGGCAGCTGGAAATGGCAGGTTCACCTGTACTTAGGCAAATGAATCAAGCTCTCAGCCTTGAAACAGCAAGTTGTGCTAGTGGAGAGGCTGAAGCTCATCACACAAATGGTCCAGTGAAGTGGTGGTCCACAAGGGTTTTTTACTGAAGGCCTTCAATGCAAAAGTTTTAAGCAACATGTTAAGGTGGAAGGTGCATTTCTGCCCATGGCAGGGGTTTGGAATGAATGATATTTAAGGTCCTTTCTAACCCCAAACCATTCTATGATTCTATGAAAGAAGAGAGAAGAGGCCGTTGAAGAGTCAGGATTAGTCCCTTGCATAACAGTGTGAGTTTTTCTATATCACACATGAAATTCTGGTACTGGTAGTCACAGCATAGCAGAGCTACTATCTCTGCCTGGAGATACCTCCTTTCTCGAGAATACTTTCATCATATGTCCTAGTAAGATGCCTCTAGGTGTGGTCTTGGATCAAGCAGACTGAAATGTGGGTAAATCTCTCTCTCTTCCAGCATGGAAAGAACCAGAGAGACTACTTACAGATAATGAAGCGGAAGTAGCTTGAGAAAGGGCAGGGGAATTCCAGGGCAAGAACATCCTTGTGGGGTTCATGGGACTCCTGATTTGCAAAGGCAATGGCAGCGGCCACAGATGAGGCTGCACTCCTTGCATTGTGCTGGGGCACCTGCAAACGAGTGCCACCACCAGCAGACACCAGCAGACACCAGCAGGTTTAGGTGGCCTTGTTGAGTGGTCACGCAATGAATGACAGGCTCTGGGAGATGCTCTTCTGACAGCGCAACAGCACTTTCTAGAAGCTAGAACAAGGACAAGAACAGCCCAGAATAAGGCACAGCTGCTGCTGTGCAGAACCAGCCTGAAGAGCAGCTGTATATTTTTGGGAAGTAAACCTCGGTCTTTGGGAGACTCCCATCTTTTTTGAAAGGAGGATCTTCAGCCTGAGTTTTCCCCTTGAAGGGGAGACAATGGCTTTTTCTGAGCTCTTTCTGCTCCTAGGTGCCCAAAGACCTTTATCCTATGCTGCTTTAGAGAGTACTTGGGCCAGGTTAGGTTTTACTGGCTCAGGGCTAGCAGTAGGGAAAACCCCTTGAACAAAGCCTTTTATCATAGAAAACAATAAATTCATTTGGTCCCTTTGGGACAAGTGAAGCTATTGGTGTTTGTTCAAGGAATTTGAAACAGTAAAGGGAAACCTTTTCTGCTTTTGCCCTGGAGTTTTGTTTTTCTAGGCAGAGAGTCTGAGGTTCAGATATGGAATGTCTATGTGAGGAAATAGGCAACCCATGTAATAAAGCACTGGTCTGTGTTATGATAAATGCAAAAAGATTAGGAAGCAGGAGGAAATAGACTCTGGCACCTGTCTTCATTTATTTTGGAATGCCTTGGGGGGGAAAAGAAAGACAGTAATAGACAAGTGGTCTGGCTGTCTTGGGGAAAATGGGGCAAGGTGCCAACACTTGCATGCTTTCCACCATCTGAGTAGGGAAGAAAGGTCCCAGAAACTTGCTGCCCAGGGCACATTTGTCCTTATTTGTGTTGGAAGTTGGAGGGGAAAAAAACGTGTGTGAGGGATGACAGATGCACAGATGAGCCTGAGATCTGATGTCAGTGAAACCCCATGGGCCAAGGTGCATTGCCCCTGTCTGGCTGTGAGGGTAGAGCTGGGCAGGGCTAGCTCACCACACAGTAGCTGCCAGTGCTGCCAGTGTACGTTTCCCTCCCCAGATGGTCCCTATTCTGTTCAGACTGCCAGCATCCCTACTTCAGCCAGCCCAGTGCTGTGGCCTGAGAGAAGAAAACTTTAATGGCAATGTGGTCACGCAACCAGGAGCAAATCAGTCCTTGTGGGTGTGACCACACCTCACTGCAAAAGCAGACCGAAGAAGGAAACACGTCCTAAATAAAGGCTGTGTTGCAAAGGCTGCAGTGAGGCATGGGACTTGAGGTTCCTGTCCGGTTGCAGGAAGCAGTGCAGTGCATGAGGCTGGAGACATCCCTGCTGCCATCGGGGTGGAAGCACGACTGCTCATCTGCAGCCACGCGGTGTGCTGTGTGTTGCTTGGAGCAGTCCTGGTACAGCAGGGTGTTGCTTCCTGGTCAGGGACTGCGGAGGACTCCCAGTGGATCTACAACCAGAATGTGCAATTATTAAGCAAAAGAGTTTTCCTTGGTTAATGCAATCAACAACAATGCGTTGAAACTTCAAACACAACGTGCTGAAATATTAACTAATTTTTGTTACTCTGTAAAACAGCATGGCTTCAAATGCACTGATGAGTACATGGGCCCATATGGGCCTCTTTATTGGTTAAATGTATAATTGGTTTTCTCTTTTTGTGGCATGTGAATTGTTTCATTGCAAGCAGCTGAAAGATTTGAAAATCACGAAGAAATCTCAAGGCTCAAATGCAAAACCGTTCAACAGTGCCATAACAAGTAAGTGCAAGCCATCGAAGGTCCATAAGTGCACTTTCAGCCTTTGACAAATACACGGTATTTTTATTATCTAACCTTAGCTCACAATGAAATAGAATTCAATCCGATGACTTTGCATGTGCCATTGGCCAAAGCTGCCAATTTAACTGATAACAAACACACCGGAGGTGATTTGAACTTGGGCCTGAGCTCACAGCTTTCAGTCTCTAATATTATGTGGAAAATTCAGTGCTTCTTTTGTTTTTGTGCAAACCTGCCCAAGAGAAAACTTGCTTCTGAGTTTTGAGTTAGTAAGGGTGGACCAAGAAATGTTCTCTCATGGAAGTTGCAGAATGAGTTGTAAAATTCAGTGTATCCTGAAATGTTTTCTTACAGGGTCTGATCTTTGCAAAAATGCACTGCCAACAACTTGGTATTGAACTCAAATACATTCACTGAAAAAACCCCAAGAGAGCAATACTCAATATAGTAATTTCTCAAAGAGCAATGTTCCTGGTGGGAATTCTTCTCACATGCTGGCAATTCTGTGCTTTGCTGGAGCAGGTCCAGGACAGACGAGCTAATGCCCTATGTAGTCTGTTTTCATATTGAGCAAACCCTGCTGGGATGCAGGAAAACAGTGATTTAACCTGATAAGCTTGCAAAAGGGAGCTGACTCACCTAGTGCCATGAAAAAAGGATTCCCACACTGTGATACACCTGAAAGTCTTGAACTTGTACAAGCCCAGTTCCCCGCCCTTTTCCTGGAGGTGCTGGGGAATTACCAGATCTTTCTCTGGGCCAGGGTAGAAGCTGCTACATTTATATCACAATACAAGACCCTCCTTCTAGTGGTTGTGCCCATGCAGATGAAGATGGCCAGTGCTGGTGCTGTGTTTGCACACAGATGGCACAAGACATTCCAGCAAGCTCCATACCTAATTTGGATGAGAGCAGGGGCGTGGTCATGTAATTTAATTTTAGATTTTATCAAGACTTAGAGTGGAATTTGGGAATCAAACATGTGGAAGGATTTAGTTCAGGATAGGTCCCACAAAGGATACTAGATAGCTGCTTTGAAACTAGACCCAGAAAATGCTGGTCTTACCTTGCTCTCCACCAGGAAAAGAGCAAAACATAAAAAAGTTGGTTTGGATCCTACCTGAAGCACAGTTTGAAGCTCAGCAAGGAGGCACCCTCTTTATCTGCCAGTGCCTCTGCCATTTCCTTTACCTGTCTGGAGCAGACCAGCAATTCCAATGATGGGGGACAGATGGACAATGCTCGTGGTTGTGATTAAGGCTGGGCTTTGCTTTTCAAATCATAGAATTATTAGGGTTGGAAAAGACCTCTAAGATCATCAGGTCCAGCCTTTAACACAGTACTGCTGTGTTCACCAGTAAACCATAGCACTAAATGCCACATCCACGCATCTTTTGAACACTTCCAAGATGGTGATTCTGTCCCTTCTTTGGCAGCCTATTCCAATGCCTGGCCACCCTTTCAGTGAAAATTTTTTTCCTTTTATCTAACCTAAACCTCTCCAAAAGACCAAAATTGTCACTACGGTACCTTGCTTCAGCACATGGAACCTGATGGACATGACCAGACCCATGTTTTTTCATGTTCTTGTGCTCTGGCTTCTTCTCAGAAGGGGAGTGGACACTCATCTGGCTTTCCAGCAGCTGTAGTCACACTGTGGTCTCCTCACCAGGACCTGGAATGCTGTAACTTGTTCTTGTCCCTTTCTCTGGAAGTGCTGCTGAAGTGGAGGGCCAGTGAAGTCTCTTTGTTTCCCACAAATGTGGCAGTGTCTTCTTGGCTTATGTGCTGGTAGTTCATCTGGAGTCTTGGCACTTGGAAAGGAAGAAAAAGCAGGCTGTACGTTGGGGCATGTCATAAAAAGGTTTACCAGAAAGGGCTACCTTTTGCCAGAAAGTATGTGGAGAAAGTTTGGACACTACATTTTAGGCCAAAGAGCAGCTTCTTCTGAGGTGCTCTGTGGAAGTCTTCCCTGGGAAATTATGGGTACAGGTAGATCACAATCCTGAACAGAATACAGCTCTTGGGTAAGCCTGGAGATTTTCTGCTAGAGATGATTCTGGCTGTTTTCCTAATTACATGTACATTTAGATGATTTCCCTCACAGTTTCATGATCCAGAATGAAGGTAAGAGTGGTTAGTTCCAGAGGAGGCCAACGGTCAAATGCCTGTGAGAGGAAAAGTTAGAAATCTAAGAAAAGAAGAAATTTTTACTTGGAAACTATTTTGTGACTGAAATTTCTTCCTGCAAATTTTTGCATTGAACTATACATAGCTTGTCTTCTGCTTGAATAAGCTCGTCTTGAGCTTAAATATAATCTTCCTCTGCTTGGCCAGAACAGCACCTGTCTAATAAACACGTGATGGATGATTGCCAGGCTCTCTGTACCTTCCCCAGCAGCACCTGGTTATCAGCAGTTTGCTGCCCTCGTGTCTCTGCTAGGCAGCTGGCAGGTTGCTGCAGAGCAGACCCTGCCCAGAGAGTTGCTCCACCTACCACGTGTCTCACTTATGGGCTACAAAAATGGTGACGGGCCTTAAGGAGAAGCCACACAAGGAGGGGATGAGGTCACTTGGTCTGTTCAGCCTGGAGAAAAGGAGACTGAGGGGAGACATCATTGCAGTCTGCGACTTCCTTCTGAGGGGAAGAGGAGGAGCAGGCACTGATCTCTTCTCTGTGGTGAGCAGTGACAGGACCCAAAGAGAATGGCCTGAAGTTGTGTCAGGGGAGGTTTAGGTTGGATATTTTAAAAAGGTTCTTCATTCAAAGGGTGTTTGGGCACTGGAAGAGGCTCCCCAGGGCAGTGGTCACAGCACCAAGCCCAAGAGAGTTCAAGAAGCATTTGGACAATGCTCTCAGGCACGTGGTGTGACTCTTAGGTGGTCCTGTGCAGGGCCAGGAGTTGCACTCAATGATCCTTGTGGGTCACTTATAATTCAGGATATCCTATGATTCTATGATTCAGTGGGAAGAGAAAGAGAAAAGGAGAAGTCAACCTCAAAAAAAGCAAAGCCTGAAATCTGACAGAACTGATTGAGTCTGCTTGTTCCAAGATGCAGCGAGTGTTTGTAAAGGAAACAGAGGCCGGGCATTCACACAGGCATAATTGTGGCACTCACACAGGGACCCCCAGAGTGAAGGCAGCTGCTCTGGCTTCAGACCTGTGCTGCTGCCTCAAAGTACCCCCAGCCTTGTTAGTCCCTTAGCAAGGTAATCCACCTGTGAAAATCAAATATGACTTCTGTAATGATCAGTTGAAAGAGAGAAAAAAGGTTCTATTTTGTAAGGTATGTCTCTGAGTCATCTGCACAGCAAGGTATAGGAATATTGGTGCAATTTGTGCAAAATTCCTCTGGCTGTGATGTAAGATGCAAAATGATTTTTTTTTCTTTGTTGATGCTCTTACCTCTAACGAATTCCCAATACTTACTGCATAAGATTAGGTTATTTAGGTTATCTAAGTACTTTGCTGGAAACCCAGGACATCCTGTCATATTACCCAAGGCTGAACTCCTAAACTACTAATAAGTATTTTATACTCTGAAGTCATCTCTGGTCTTGTTTTACTCATTAAGTCCAAAGAATAAGGTGTTCCCACCCCTGTCCATACCCCTGGCAGGATCCTCAAGCAACATCTGGCTTAGATTATATTTATGCAAGGAAGGGCAGCGAAGTTGCTATGCTTGTGTCTGAGGGGCTCCAAAGATCTCTCAGGCTTGTCTTCTGTGGAGCAGACAGGAGCAACACTGTTGCCATACTCTGACCCAGAAAATTCACCTCCTAGATGACAGATGTTAATTAGGAGCCAAACCCAGTCTAAAGCCATTGGGACAATGACTAAACTTCTGCAAAACAGTCAAATGACACGTGAAAGAGGGTGAACAAAGCCAGCAACCTGTGTCGTGAGCTTCGAGGCTGCCATGGCGTGCCTGGCACACTGTGTGTTGTGGGACAGAAGACTCTCAGCAGCCCATGGCAATGGGTTGTGACCCTCCAGTAGGGTCCTTTTGGCGCAGGTCCTGATGGGACACATCCTACATTGCAGCTGGCTGGCAGAGGCTCTGCCAGCCTGCCTGGTTTGCAAGGTATGGTGGAGGACAGAGGCCCCAGCACTTCCCTGCAAGCAGTAGAAGACATGCCTTGGGGTACTGTGGCATTAGGGTGGCAAATGATGATGGGTGTTGTAAAAAGATTTTCATGCAACTGCCTTTGCCTCTGTGACAAGCAGAAGCTGCTAGATGGAAAAAATTTTGTTTCTAATCTGTTTTGATTATATAGTAATATACACATACTTGAGGCTTATAGTTCAGCTTTCTTCAGGATATTGGAACACCTGTTTAAGAAATGCACAAGAAGAGGGAAATATCTGTTTCAACGTTAATACTGAATATGTGCGCAGAATTTAATTAGCTAGAAGATTAGGAAACAAGAGAGGTTCTGAGAGGTTTAAATACCACTGTTTGGATTCACTTGCTGATCTGTTGCCAAATGCACTGAAGAAAACTGGAATGGGATAAGATGGGAACTTGACCAATTGCGTGTGCTTGTAGACAGAACTGAAGATTCCCGTGCTTCAAGAGAGAGATGTCTGGCTTGGAGGAACTGCCTGTTTTGAACTAATACAATAGGGCATTGTTTCATGCTGATGAAGTGAAGAAGTGGGTGGAGATTATACATAAAGAGGCTACATCAGTAACCAGCCAGCTGATTGCATCTTCCTTTCAGTCTCTTGCTGGTGCCTGTAGTCAAGCTAAGCCCTGGGTTGTACGTTTCACTGTGTGCACAGAACACTGATGTTTTCAGCTAAAGCATCAAAATGCTGCTGAGGAAACCCAGACACTGTAGGGGATCAAACTGCCTCCTGAAAGGTTCCTAAAACACTGCTGGCTTCCGACTGTTTTCACCAATGAACATCATCGCAAGCTCTCAAATAAGGGAAGGTCCTCTCCCCTGGAAGGGTTTCCTTCATCAGGAAGGAAGGGTGACATCATGCTTCTGTGTAGGAAAATCCCTCCCACAATTAACAGTAGTCAACAAAGTACTTGATTTTGGGATGCCTGTGGATCATAATCCATCCCTAGCTGATATTTCTGGAGGGTTTGTTCCCATTTTCTGTACCATGGGGTTTTTTTAAGAGAGAACTAACCATCAATGCCCCACTTTTCCTTCATGTTCTTCACATGATGGCTTGTGTGCTTGAAGCCATTCTGTGGGTGGGAAAGGCCATGTTTTGGAAATGCAGCTTAATTATAAGCAGCTGATGACGACAGGACTCTGGAGTTGTTTTCTTGATTGGTTAGGGCTCTGACTTTGAAGGTGGGTGGTTTTTGTGTCTGTTTCTGTCCTGAGTCATTTTTATGTCACAGCAAGCTCACTCCAGGGTATGTCTTCACCAGGCAAAGTAGTGACAATGTTGAAAACAGCACACAGCTGTTCCTGATGAGGACCCAGCACGGTCTCTCACAGGCACCTACCCTTTATCTCTGCAGGTAGCATAGAGGGGGAACAACCTTAGCATCTAGGCCCTAGAAGGTGCACGATGTTTATGTACTGGTTTCATCCTTCTGTCTTCAAAGGCTGATGAAGCCATGTGCTGTCTTGTTCTCATAAAAATGCCCTAGAAGGGTGCAGTGTAGTGAGAAGACATGCACTGGAGACCAAAATGTGGATTTTGGTGCTTCTGCTCAGTCAGTATGAACGCATTAGCCTATGCTGAAAGAGCACAAGAGGTTTCCACAGACCTAGGGCTGCTACAGTGGGACAGTGACCAGTGGCACAGGGCTGCACTGGAGCTGGTGGGTCATCCTCTCCCTGTCGCCTTTCAGGGAAGGACACTACAAGTTGAACATGGAGAATGTTGTAGCTATGCAACAACACTCCAGTACCCACGTTATGTGTTAAGGGAGGTGAGGGAGGACTAGGAAGGGATCACAACCTGTGTAGTGCTGGAGGTTCTGATATCTGCATTTCACGCCTGGTAGGGCAGGACAGGCCAACTTCTGACAGTGGGCAGGTCCTTGGTGCCAGGTCAGGTGCAAGGAAGGCCTACAGCTAAAAACCAGAAAAGGTGTTGGCAACAACACCTGGTGTGAGGGTCCCTTCCAAATTAGCTTATTTTATGATACTGTGATTCTGTGTGCTCTGGGTTTTCTGGTGAACAACACTCAGTGCAACTGACCATCCATTATAACCACTTATACCATTAATGTTTGCTGCAGAAAAAAAGGAAAACTTAACAGTAAAATCCCCTCTAATTTTTTTAACAGAGGTATTTTGCTTTTCTGGGAAACCTTGGTGATCTCTATTGGAAAAAAAAACCAAGAGCAAATTGTGCAAGACATCCCAAAAGAACACTGATCCAAGCTTTCTGACACACCATGTGCTCAGTGACTGCAACATATTTCATATTTTACACAAAACCTATTAGAAAAATGCTCAGAGTCTGTTTAAAAATAGCATTTCCCCACTAGTTTTTTTTATGTGCCTTACTTTCTAAGAACAAAATATTTTTTCCCCTCAGGCTAGCTATCTCAGTCTGGCAGGGAATAATAGTTTATGGCCAGTAAAAATGTTAGCTCAAAATATCCATCGAAACTTTACATGTATGTAATAAGATTATGGTTTTAAAGTCACTAGATCTGTTACCTGGAAAAGCGTCTTCCATTCTTAAAGGCATTACTGGTTTGTGAGAGGTTGCTTCTGATTAAAACAGACTCGTAATTCATTTAAAGCATGTCCATTGTATTTTAGGAATTTCTAGGAGGGAAATGGACTGTAAAGTAAAGAATTTGCATCTTTCACTGATGTCCGATCTCAGCTCTGAGTAAGTTCTAAGAATTCATCCTAGTGCCAATTTGCAGCTTGTGCATAGTGGATTACTGGATATTGTGTGTTGCCTGGCCTCTGTGGCACAGAAATGAGACACAGAAATGGAAAAAAAAATCTTGCAGGAAGTTATTTTGCTCTATATTTGTATCAAACATCAGTGATGTGAAGCTGTCTGCATTAAATTTTAGTACTAATGCTGTAAGTCAATTATTGTAGAAAGTGCAGGTGAGGCAGTCAAAATCAAGTGGCTTAGTACATGTTGCATTATTATGCTGTATTTGCCTTTTTCCTCTGTAACCACAAAGCATATGCTTAGAAACCAATTAATTGGCATGAATATTTGTATTTAATTTTATATACGTATAGATCAACATGTCTCTCCCTACAATTGGACATGTATGTATATGTACCTACTTATAAATGTACACAACTCGTATCTATAATATGAATTGAATTATGAACTTCGTAACTGGTAATATGTTTACCTATGCCATCACTATTGCTTCAGCCCAGCTTACTTGCTTTTCCATGATGCAGTGCATAATTTTTAATAAGCTTACCTTCCTCTACCATTTCTGCTTTAAAAACCCACAAAAAATGTTTGGGAAGTCCTGTTGAAGAGAAAAGCTCCTGGCTGAAACCAAGTTTATGGTTCATGTTGTTGAACTGGGCACTACACTGCAGTGAATGGTAACCAAAACTTTGCATTCCAGGCATAGCAAATATTTCCATTGGTGGCAAAGAGGTTGAGGAAAAACCCGAGAGGGAATTGGGGGAAATAGCTTCAAACGAGAACAAATTGCTGGATGACTCTATTGTCAAAAGGTCACATTATTTCTGTAGGCAAATGTGTGCAGCTCTGCTGAGGTCAGGAGTATGAGGAAGAGGAAGGCATACCGAGGAAATAATCCTTCCTGTATGACCTCTGGGAGCTGCTGCTTGACGTATGCGGAGCACAGAAGGAAAGAACAGGAAGGGAGCACACACAGCACTCTCAAGTGGAGAACTTTTCTGAGACACTTTCAGCCTCCCACAGAAATGCCGGTTGGAAGGGACCTCTTCATCTCATCCAGTCCAGCTGCCTGCTTAAAGCAGGACTGTCACTGGTGCTTTGTTAGCTTGGTTGTGGCTTTCTTCAGTCAAGCCTTGAAGCCTGTCCAAGATGCAGACCCCAAAGCCTGTCTCAATAACCTGTTCCAGCACTGCATGCCCTGCCTAGTTGATAAAGCCTTCCTCCTTGAACCTCCCAAACTGTGCTTCTTGTTTGTGGCCCCCTTTGCTGCCACTCCTTAATATAGTTTTGCTCCATCATCTTGATGGCTGTCCTTTCAGCAGATGGATATTGGATTGTCTCTTAGCCCTGTCTTGAAAATGGCTGTTGTAGGTGAGTGCAGAAGGCAGTGGTGGGACCACTCTTAGCTGTGGCCTATGTAATCATCGTTCCTGTCAGCAGGTGTTTGCTGCAGCCGAACCTTTCTCAAGTTGTGCTTTGTAAGTCAATTAAACTGGGCCCACCTACCTCATGAGTGTGAGGGCAAATAGAAGGGAATAATGGCTGGCGCCAAGAAAAGGGATCACAGCCACTGATTTCTTCCAGGAAGCCCTGTCCAAGGTGTGTCAGTTAGCAAAAAAGGTAAGTCACTAACAACAGTAATGTGACTCAGCAGTGTCTTTTCCAAACTAATCATCTGTATTTCCTTTGCAATCAGGAGATGTATGTATCTCCAGGGGGTGGTTCATCATCCCCTAAAGGGTGTCTAATAGAGACAGAACGAACGACCCTCTTACAGTGTCTATTTCTCTCCATCATCTGCAGAAAGTTTTGTTCAGTTAGATGCTGAAACTAGCTACTTAACTTTAAGGGTGCTAGCATGAAAGTGAAACCCATCTCTCCCAGTAGAGCTGGGTGTACACCAAAGAAAATATTTGCAAACAAAGACTTGTAAACTTGCTTTGGCTTTCAGAACACCTCTTATCTGGTTTCCAGAAACACTATTTCAAGTAATATTTTATATGTGAATATTTTACAAGCAAATACATTATTATGGTGCATGTACTCATGTGAATGCCTGCCAAACTGCAGGTGAAAGCTTGGCACTTGGTGAAGTCTGCAAGCCCTGGTGCTGGCTCTAAGAAATTGGTTTCAGTCCTACCCCCTGAAGAACGCTGGAATTGTTATCCAGGTCAGGGAGAGGAAAAACCATTTTATGTCTCTGAAGACCAGTCACTCTCTGCAACTTTCCCATACTGAATTCTTACATCCCTAACCACAGAGAGCAGGCTGACAGTTGTTTATGGAAAATATTTGCTGGGATGTTACAGACAACATGATATTTTCCAAAAATCTATGCCTTTTTATTGATTGCAATTCAAGCAGAAGAAGAGGATAGCTTAGATAGTATGCAAATGGCTCACCTCACTCTTGTTCCTGATAACCTTGATTCTGCCTGAACTAGGTACTGGAAAAAGATTGCTATTTCCTTGACTTGTAAGCCATCTGTCCTTAATTCCCCAGATAGTGTTTTTATTAACACTTTTTATTTTAATCTATTTTAGTTTATTCTATCTCATTGCATTTCAAAGCAAGTGAGTCAAAATCTGTGTCAAAGAGATTGTTCTCTAAAATGGATTATTACATTTCAAAAATTTATTGTCTCTATCACCCAAACAATCTGGAATTTAAAGAACCTTCTATACTTAGGATTTATTAATAAAATTTTTATGATTTCTGAGTGGATGTTAGTGCTGAGACAACCTAGGAAACTTGACTGTTTCCACTGCTACAACCACCACCACTGCTTATGTACTTTGCTGGAACTAGCTTACATGAATATCTATCTGGGTTTTCATTGTGTTCTTATTACGTTAACAGAAATAGCTCATGCACAGAGAGCTCAGCTTGTAAATGACATTAAAATCATCAGTATTAGAATCAGTTTGGAAAAGAGATTTCACTACTCCTGTGGGGAAAAAAAAATTTAAAAAATGTAGTCTCTTGACTTGTGAAAAATTTTTAACTGTTGTTGAAAACCCAAAAACCAAATACCAGCATATTCTTGTTCTGAGTTGTTGAAATTTCTTTCTCCTTCCTTTTTGCAAACAACATTGCTTTCTTTTTGGGATTTATGTACACTTTCCAAGTAAGATCTGATAGGCTTTGAGGAAAACCTTCTCAGATGTGTTTTCTTGGACTTGTCAAGTTTTATTTCAGTGAAACATTATGTAAAAGAGTCTTAGTGTGGGTACTTGAAAATAAGTATTACTATTTTATAAGAGGTGCTGATCTTGCTTCCTGTTTTTCTTAAGCTGTCCACACTGAAAGCTATTTTCTAGCAAATTGAAACTGTGTTAACTTCCTCAGCCACATATTTCTTCCATATTCTTCTTCTTCTTCTTTTTCCCTCCTGGTTATCTTGCCTCTTGGCTGTTTCAGATAACCAGCATAATCATGTTCATTGAAAAGAAGTAAGTTCTCAAAAGCAGTGAAAAATCTCAGGTTTATCAGTCTTCTAATAGGAAGCCTTATAGTACGTGAAGCTCCTGGATCTCATCAACTTCAGAGTCATCTGCCAACCATGCCAGCCATCCCAAGGTTGTACTCCTTTCCAGGACCTCCAGTTGTGAAGAGGTTCATGCCCTGACGGGTCCCAGCAGCCCAGTGGTCCTTGTCTTTTGAGATGAAGCTTTTTTGGTGTTCTTTCCCTGTGTCCCAACCCCTGCCCTGTCCACCTCCTCCTTTGCAGTCCTGCTTCTTCTCTCAGAGGCTTCATCCATGTGGTGTGCACAGAAGGCTTTTTCTGTGGATCCATGTGCTCAGTGTTTGAACTGCCATGGCATCAGTTCTCTAAACATGGGATGGGAAAGCTACTGGCTAAGGGTGTCCCATGAATTAAGAAAAGCCCCAAACATGTCTGAGAATTTTTCACAGAGGGCATTTCCAACAACTAATCTGTACTTGAGGCAGATAAAAAGGCATGAGTCTCATGTTTTTAGTTTTTGCGAGCTTCCTCTTTCTACTTAGTATGCTTTAGAAAAAACCCAAAACCATCACAAAACCCCAAACACCATCAAGAGAGGTTCAGAATAGTAGCTTCACAATACTGAGGATTTTAGTGGTAATCTCTGTAGACAGTTCCCTCCACAGCCACTCCTTCTTTCACCAAAGCTTTCCTCCCCTTTGGCCATTCTCATCCCTAAAAGCCAAAAGCTGGGAAAAAGAAAAGAAGACAGTTTAACCTGAATTATGTCATTTATCCAGGGCATCACACTGCTTTACAAATAGTTGTATTGGCACAACCGAGAGGTCAATGACCTGCACGGCAAAGGCAGGAGAAAGGAGAGAAGAATTTCTTAAGCTGATTCTGCTGCCAAAACCAAAGTATTGTGAAACTGTCACACTGTCACATTCTGTAAACACTTTCTTCCAAACATTAACAAGTGGTGAAAATCAGTGGAGAAGGCACCTCCAGACCAGAATGCTTTCGAAGGCTTGACAGTAGCTGCAAAGGCTTGTGAGAACCACCCCTAAGCCTAAGCCATAGGTAGTCTTTCAGTGCTGTGCTAAGGCAATACGGATTCTGATCCTTTCAGAGCAAAGTCATGGCTCACAGAAACCAGTTCAACAGCTGCAAAACTGAAAAGTGTGAATTATATTCTTAAATACACACATGACCACCCAAGTGAGGTAATCCCACTGGTTGGAACTGTTCAAATGAGGCCAACATCTGACCACAAGGGCATAAGAACTGCCAGCATATCCAATTAGGAGGATAAAAGTAACTGCCCTCCTGGATCACTAATTATTTTCAGTGCACACAGTGTGATGAAAACCCTTCCAAAAATCGATTCTGTATTACAGCAGTTTGACTTACAGGTGGTGCAGAATGGAACATTACCAAGTGCATTGCAATTAATTATGCTTTCAAATGCACCGACTAAATTTGGCTGTGCAATTACATACATAATAACTGAAGGGAAGGGTTATATTTTGGAATTACACATTAGAACAGATAAATACACCTCTTGCCTTAGCTGCTCGTTCCTGTGTCACGGCAGGCATCTAGTTATGGACCCCTATATGGACTCCATCTAGTTATCTGTTGCAGATAAAATGCTCGTGCAAATGCAGTTTTCACATCCATTTGAATGCACAAGTACCATTTTCATGCACTCAGCGTAAATAAGCTCTTCCTTTAATTTATTTGCGCATCTGCCTCAAATATCAAAGGGAATGACATTTCAGCAAGACAACGACCAAACAGTAACATCAAAGAGCCTGAGCTGGCAGCCTCTGCTCTTTTCAGAGAATATTGACTCAAACTGTGGATGTCACTGATTTCAGTCCAGGTGTGCCAAAGTGACCCCTGCATGCTGAGAAAGTGGGTAAGTGTGACTGACACATTCACAGAAAATTGAAAAATTTCTTTTCTCTGTCTTCAAATTACCCTTGCATTTATTCTGCAATTCTTGAACAGAGCCGATATTAAAAAATGTCCCACTGATGTTGAACAATGACCTCGAAAATATAATTTGAAATTATTGGTTTAGCTCACACAGTTTAAAACAATCAGAGTAGCTGGGTATCCTTGGGTAAAGAGAATGCTGCAGGAATGGAAATTATATCCCTATCACTATATCTTTTGTAGGTGGATTCCCACAAGAGCCATTCCTTTTCTTACCTTTTTTAATATTCAGAATGTGAGCGGCTACATTAACTTTAAGCCAGGTGCTAGCAGCAGGGGATTGACACAAGTGCATTTCCTGTCACCCTGGTAACCTTGTGTCTTGGAAGGGCTCAGCCACAAGTTGGCTGAAGATGAGTTTGAGCAGACAGGAGGATTGGTCAGCAGAGGGACTGTATTCCTGTAACTAAAGAAATCTCTTAACTTCCTGTCTACTCAAAGCAGCATCAGTGGATAACTGCAGAAACACTGGAACAGGTTGCCCAGAGAGGTGGTAGATGCTTCATCCCTGGAAACATTCCAGTTCAGGCTTCTAAGCCTAGTAAAAGCTGTCTCTGCTCATTGCAGGGGAGTTGGACTAGGCGACCATTAAAGGTTGCTTGCAACTCAAACTATTCAACGATTCTATGGAAAACACTCCCCATGAACTTCAGGTGGCTCCAGAGTCCAGATCCTACCCTTAATAATAAACTTAGTTCAGTTATCCATGCTTTCACCATGCCTTGGATAGACTGTGGTAATTCAAATGGTCTGAGAATGGAGCCCTTTAGCCCTTTACAGAACAGAGCCTCTGCAGCAGCACAGGCTGTGCAGAGCACCTGGGACCTCCTCTTCACATTCTCCACCATGTCTTTGCGTGGATCATCAAATCAAACTCAAAGTTTCCTGCTGAGGCCTAAAAGAGTACTGAGATCATTGACTCCTACAGAGTGCCTACTGCCCACCAGCTCCAAGCATGAGATTTATTTTTCCTCTCTTTAGCTGCCTAACAACCAGGCATCTGGAGTGAGCCAACTCTTTGTTCCCTAAAGAAATCTGTCTCTCTCTGTGGGCAGTTGAAAGAGCTCAGCTGAGGTACCAAGCTTTTAGATTCATCAAGTGAGGAGAGAGGACTGAATCCTAACAGAAGTCAGCGTGAATGAAGTGCCTAAACTTGTCCTTTCTGGATGTTCTTGAAGGGTGTTTGAATTGCTGAAGTTCCTGAGTGGTCACCCTTGTCACAGATCTCACTCTGCTCGAATAATGTAATTCCTGGTCATTGAAACAAACTTCAGCTTTTCATCTGAACATCTGGAGTGAATTCCTCCAGGAATTAAGGCAAGTCATGAATCACACCTCCTTCTGCTCCAAGTGTAGGGTCCAGTTCTTTGCTAGGTCATTTATTTGGCCATCCCTATCATAAATACACAGCAGTGTGCCTATTAAAAAAATAAACAGCTTGTAAAAGTGCCTGTGCAAGAATAACCAAACAAGACAGAAACCTCCAAGCCCAACAAAAAAAAAGTCACGCATTACCAATGTGAGACATTCCACATATTTCACCTGCAGAGGGGATGAAAGAGAAAATACCTCAGGATAGGTATTAGTGACACTGCTAAAGGTCTGATGGGGAGTTATGTATGTGCAAGAGAAAAAACAGTAAAAATGGAAGAGATACTGAAGATGGGAAGAGGCTTGACATCTTTCCAAAAAATGTGAACTGACCCGGAATTTGCATGAATAGCTGCAGAGAATGTTTTTCTCTACTTCCAGGTCTAGGAGCTGTCTCAAGATCTTACACTTACAGCAGGTTTGGGGTTTTATTGTTGGTGTTTGTTTGTTTTTTTAAAATATTTTTTCTTTATTCTGAAGCTTAAAGGACGTCTGTCTGATTCTATATCTGTGGAATACACTTGCAGGATGAAAGATCTGGAAATGCATGTAAAAACCTTTTGGGTGCAATGGTAGAATTTACCATTCTCTACCCAACTGCAAAGAACGTTTCTAATACTATGATGAGCAGAAAGCTCTGGCTGTTTAGCTGCCACTGAGCACTTCACTTTAAAAATGGATAGATCTGGAGCATTTCCCAGATGTCGCATTGTCACTTCTGATTGACACACTGGAAGAGGAAGTCAAACGAGGAAGTGAGTTCAGGAGTGGTGAGGGTGTCATGGATCCCTCTTGCTTGCAGGGACCAGCCAGGAATCTAGCAGCTGGCTGGGGGTGGGTGTGTGTGGGGTGTAGTCAGCCTGTTGATTTTAGGTGCCTAACTTAGATGCCTACTCCTTTCCATTGCCTATAAAAGGAAGAGAGTCTGGCAGCCATGGAGCGTGGGGAGCCCGAATTGCCCATCACTGTCTTACTAGTTGTCATGGCAACGCAGGCAGGCACCTAGAGGAGATGGTCTGAAAGTGGTCCCGACTGACTTGCAAATGCACACCACAGCCTGGATGCAAGCGAGACAGCTGTATGGAACATATCCCGGCTGGAGTTCACGCTCCAGCACCCTGACAACTGGAAGGAGCCGTGGTTTGAAGCTGCCCTTTGCGAGCCTCAAACAACAAATCTTTGTCTTTCCGTCTGGTTTCAGGCAAACTTGAGTGTGGAGGACACATGGTGCTGCAGGAGGCAAATTCTCCACCCGCATGCCTCTGAAGCTGTGTCAGTGCTAGGAGAGAAATGAAACTGCTTTATTCATGGGACAGACTCCAACACGGGGAGATACCCTCGTGAAGACAGCACTCCATCCCACGCCTTCCTTTGTAAATTACGAGTTACGCTTTAAGCTCCTTATGGAATTGATCAGTTAATTAATCAGTTTATCTGCCTCTGCCCTACATTTAAATTTAAATCTTTGTGGCAGTTCCATCCAAATCTCTTAAGCTCTGCTGAAAAAATCAGCAAGCAGAAGAAGCAGTAGCCTGTAAATTGCTACTCAGGCAATAACGTCCATTTAGGTTATTGAACTATTTGTGTTATTTGGAGGTGCTTGCACCTGCAGAGGCTAAGTCCACTCTTGATTATTGGAACAATTGTGCAAGTGAAGGAATTGGGTAATCTCATAGTGATGCAAACTAGGTAGTTTTCTATGAAGGCATTAGCAGAGTCTTTCAGAATAGTTTTTCAGCTATTAATTTTCACATCATCACTTCCAAAGCCCTACAACACCGTGCATGGATCAGGCAGATATATTGTTGTAGAATGAGATGCAGTTTGAAGTCTCTCAGTTCAGGAAACAGGGATTAAAATTGTTCCAGCTAGTACATGTATAACTTTATAAGCTTATGAAAGATTTTTTTCTCTTTCCTGCATGTAGATACCAGTTTTGATGTTAGCGATTTGGTTCATTAATAACTGATTTACATTTCCCAGACAGAAAATTGCTATCTGCCACAAATTTATAAAAGAGTTTCATATTGTGAAATTCTCTAGCACAGTGAATCCTTTGTGATTTAAACGCAAGGATTTTGTGATTAAAATTTTAATATGATCATTGCAGTCTCCTGAGATGCTTAAGTACAAGAAAATGTTATTTCCTGCATCTTAGAGTTCATTGTGATGAATGCATTTAAATGCCATCAATGGGATTCTATCTGCTCTGAAAACTAAACAAAACAGAAAGTCCCTCAAAGCAGGTAAAGAAACTAAAGGATTTATGGTCTCTGCCGAAGGAGGAAGAGTAACCCACTACACAGTATCGTCTCAGTTCAGCTCTGAACTGTTAGAGCAGGCTCTGCAGTTCAGTGCAGAAGATAAGATAGGAGGGATAAGAAAAAAGGCAGGTGTAAAGCTCCATTCTGTTCCGTGAAAAAGCAAAGTTTTCTGGATACTGTCTAGCATACTTGAATAAATTGATCAGCTGGTTTGCTGCTTACATCTCTATCAGCTGTTAACTCAGAGCAGACCTTACACCAGTAGCTGGGGCAGATGGGCACTCCTGCTGCACTGCCTTCCTCACAGCCCTGCTCTCTGCAGAGGGGTTGGTATGGGACCTGTCACCGGGGGTGATCCCTCCCAAGGGAAGTTCTCCAGCAGGCAGAACCGAAGCCTTTGCATGGCTGAAGCAATGCTAGTGCTCTCAGGACATGGAAATAAAGGCCAGTTTAAGAAACTGAGTGCTATTATTCAATCTACAATGCCTTTTCTCTAGTCATCCATATCTCTGTATGAGTCCTGTTGTGACTGGCTCAAATTTAGCCTTTCTGGGAAACTTTTGGAGGATTTCCCATCCACATCTTATTCTTGGTGAGTACATGATGTTCAAAAGCTCAGAAGACTTGGTTCGCCTTAAGTAATGTTGTCCTGCGTGTTAGGGAGATGGTTGAACACAACAATCTGAATACCCCTTCTGGTGCACACTCAGTGTTGTTATTGGCTGTGGCAGCACCCACAGATTTTGGCCAGGCCTGTTGCTTGCCAAGTTGATATATAAGTGCACAGACATACCTGCAAACTGAGCAGGCTCCTGTTGCCAGGCCTGGCAGGCCTGTGCTACAGGGTGAAGGCACAGGCTTTAGCATGGTCTGATGACTGTCCATACAGCTGAACTGTGGGCATTTTCCTGTCACGGGTTTGGCTGGCTCTCACAAGCGGGGTCTCCACAAATTCCAGAGTATGACTCATGGGACAGCAGAGACTGCTATGTGTGGAGCCCTTGGGGAAGGGTGTTTAGATTGATAAAAGCAAGATCTTCTCTGTCATTTGCTTTTAGAGTCACAGATGAATCCTGGGCCCTTTTCTTTACTAATAGAATCCAAGACCTTCAGGATAGTTTCAAAGCTGCATTTAGACAACTGTGATCGCTGTTGAGTCCCTGCTCCTGTGTAACAGCTATAACCAGCTCAAATCTTTTGATAAAACCCATCTTGTAGGAAATAAATTTTTCTTTCTTTTCCCAAGTAAAAACTACCTGTCATGTTTCAGATGAAAAGAACTCTCTCTGAAGTTCAAAATTCCTTTTCCCCCACTCTTTTTCCCTTTCCTTTTTCCAATGGATGGCAACAGGATGAGGGGAGGTATAACCATGAAGACTTTTCAGGTTCTGCCTCTTGGTCAAAGTAGTGTGACCCACACTGCAGTCCTCTAACATTTTTAACTAGTTCTCCGAGTGGTAACTATTGTAGGACCACGCTGCAGAGTTGCGGAGTCACCTTGAAGAAGGTCAGGAGCAACGTTTCTCAGGCACAGAAGGATAATGTGGGTAGGGAAGGGATTGCCAGTCCCTGTTCTCTCGTCATGTGAACTATGGCAGGGTGGTGCACACGATCAGGCTAAGCTGCCCTAATTGCTGATCGGCTGATAATCAAATACCAAAAGTGTAATTTCCACAGGCTTATGGACTTTCTACAGCAAAGATGAACTTCAGAAATATTTTTAGACTTGAAAAAGCAGTTGGATGGAAGATAAAATATTTTTATGTGTCTGCTTACACATGCAAATGTTGTTTTCTTCATCAGAGGAGTTTTTTAACAGAGTTGTTAAGTCATCCTAATGAACTAAAATGGAAAAATAATAATGTTCAGCTTAGAATCTGGTAGCATCTACACTGAAAAATGGTACCAGATATTACCTGTTGACCACATTTGAAGAACCTGAACATGGTTCTAGTTAACTTCAAGCATGCTGAAAATAAGCCAAGGGCTTAATTTCCAAGTTTCATTATCATGGTCATGTCACTCTCCAAAGTATCCCTAAATTGTTCCTTTATTTTTTCCTTTGCCAAAGAGGTAGGAGACTGTTTTTCTGTCTGGAAAAATGCCCGCCTAGAAGTAGAGGTCCAGATCTTTAACAAGGATAAATTGGCAAAACCCCACTGATTGTAATGGAGCAATGCCGATTTTTGTCAGTTCAGTATCTGGCCCATCAGATTTTCAACTGTTATCACCACAGGCAGAATTCAAATTGACACAGCGTGGGCTAACATGATTGAATGCAGAACAGGCTTCCTGGTTTCCTAAATTATTTTAATAACAGAAAGAATGTAGATGGAATGCCAGGCTAAGATCTCTACCTGGATAAGGGCCCAGATTTTATTTAATTTTTTTTTTTTCAAATACGCCAGTTCCAAAGTCATTACTTTTCCATTATGGAGTCTGTCATGACACAGTTCTCAGGAACAAAAGTCTCAGATTCCCTTCAGAGCTGCAAAATCCCACAGCTTTAGGTAGGAAGTATTGTCTTGAATAAGTCCTGTCAGCTGAGAGATTTATGGAAAGAGAGAAGGAACCTACACCTCTCCAGAACCCGCAATAGATCAGCTTCTAAATCCATCTCTGAGAGATATCTGCACCAGGTGTTACATTTCCAGTGGCTCTGGTGGGTCACTGCTTCTGTGAACCACCCAAAGCCACCTGGCATCCTGGAGTCTGCCGACTCCCAGGGATCACACTGGTCTCAGGATCCAACCCATCTGCGTGGGCACATTCCAAAGAGTTTGTTGTGCAGCCATGGCTGCCTGATGGTGCCCATAAGGGTAGGAACACGCACCTCTGCCCTGGGAGCCCCGGTGCACCGTGAGGTGGATGGCACAAGGAAGGGCGTGTGCTCTGATGGTGTTGTCCTGGTGGGACAGGAGGAGGAAGCGTTATCCACTCTGAGCCTCGGTGGCTGGCAGAGGTCCCATGGCAAAGCAACTGCGAGCCAAGCCCCCATGCGAACAGTGAGGGCTCCAAACAGCGTGGGCTGAAATGTCTGTAGGAACACTGGTAATCTACACATAAATAAATTTGCTCATCGAAGGAGTCAAATTAAAAACAAAAACATAACAATTTGATTTTTCCCCCTAGGGGAAAGAGCTGTGTTTTTCCTCACTTGAAAGGATTCTGACATTTTACTTTCATCTGCCCTTGTGTCTGAACAAAGGTAGCTGATTACTCGATATCTCAGCTCTGATTTGGGGTGTATTTTTTATTCCTCTTAGAGATTCAGAGGGTGGTAAAAAGTCCATTCATTAATTAGTATGTCTCCTTCTTCTTTTGACCAGGAATGCAAGGGTATCCTTTTCTGTGAATGTCATTTTCTCTCTGGGCTCTTGTACTTTAAATTCCTCGATGTTGAAACAGGAACAGAAGATGAATTAGGTATTGAAATGAGAGGATATGAATTTAACTCTCTTCTCCTACAGAACTTTTTTTTTCAAAGAGAAAAAAATTTGTATCTAAGCAAAACAGAATAAAGGACTTTAGAAATAAATGTTAATGAATAAAATGTTTTTATCCTTCAAAAACTTTATTTGGGGGAACAAATATAGTTGAAAGATAACTCAAAGTTTTGGTGCTATTACTACTCCTGTGTATTTTCTGTTCTTCCACATACTATCCCAGCAATGTGGCTTTCTTCTCAAGTTATTAATCTAGGGTTTGTGGTTTTGGCAGATAAATAACTATTTTATTATGCCTAACACAGCAGTGCCTTGATGTTTAATATGTTGCTGATACACAAATATTAAGTTACAAAGGCAATGTTTGGTATCTAGTTGAAGAGGTCTTAGGTGAGATGAGCTTGTCTACCTCTGCTTTCAAACACACAAGGCTTACTTTGAAAAAAATGAAAATTCTCTTCTCGATGAAGGAGGGAACTCATATGTTGCTAACATTTATTTTCTTGGATAGCTGGGTTTTTTTTCCTCTTAGAGGTTTATTTGTATTCTACTACGTCTGATGGCACAGGGGGTTCTGTCTCATCCAAGTTTTATCAACCTATTTTGTTTCTACCTCCTGCTCAATGATGGTTGAGCTGTTCTGAGGTTAAAAGGACCAGTGCTAAAATGCTACTGGTGGTGTGGGAGTGGGACACACACCTCCCTCTGCACTGCTGAGCTGTCACCTGCTCCTTCACTGGCCTCCTGCACTACCAGGCAGGTGTAGTCACCTTGGCCAAAGGGCTGGTGTTCAGACTGCTAAAGGATCATGTAATTTCTTAGTAATTCTTCACTTCCCTGAATCATGATGAGTGCTTTCTGGGGATGGTAGCATTGCCTTGTGTGGCAGAGATCACCTCTGTGAAGGAGTCAGGCTATTCTCAGGGTACCCCAAAGAATGTGGAACTCAGCCTGGAATGACCGCAAACCTCACTGCCTTTCAGCACGTTCAAATGCTAAGTCTTTGCCTTCCCATCATCCAGGATCTACAGAGGTTTATGGTTTTTTCTTCCCAAAGGCTGGGCTTGATCTGACCAGTGTTCATCAGTTCTCTATTTTTCTTCTTTGGAAGATGCTCATATAGGGCATGAAGACCTGAGCAGATGATGGGAAAAGGCACAATCACCACTTTCCTTGGCTGCACGTCCCTTGGAGGCCTCTGTGAATGCTGGATGCCAGGATGCCAGGAGCTGTGCTACTCATCCCAAGTTCAGTGTTTGTCCCATTCATCCAAGGGCTTCTTGTGACATCCTCCCTAGTAGCCAGAGCAGGGAGTGTCACAGCAATGCTGCTCAGTAAACACACATTTCATGGAAAAAAACTGAGAGACTTTTTCTTTTGTTGGAAATTTTTCATCAATTATTTTTATTTAGGAAAACATGATATCGTTCTGATGGTAAGAAAACAAACTGGCAGGCCAGCTTTCTTTAACTCCTAAAATATCACCTCGTATTTTTCTTTTAGTAATATAAAATAAGAAAGTGAAGAAATTAAATAGCCAAGACCAAACCCTATGTCTACTTCTTAGCTTTTGCTTCTTTTTCTGCCTTTGGCCAGTGCTTGTAAAACAAGAAAGATGAAGAGAGTAACCAAAGGAGCATGTTTTCCCCTTGCAATGTGAAAACTGAGAAATTGAAAAAGAATAGTTGGGTTTTTTTCTGATTTTAAAAATTACTTTTTTTTTGTGGGGGGAAAATGTCTTTTAAACCAACCCTCTGTTTTTCAGTGAAGACATGCAAACCAGTTTGGCTCACCACATTTCATGGCTCAGCCTTCTCAGACCACAAATTATAGATGTCATAACAAATGTCAAAAATACAGCAGAACAGGGTAAGTTATATATGCAGAGACACAAGTGCAGTCAGTCATATATACACATGCATTCATGTGTGTATATATAGTCATCTGTGTGCGTATGAGTGTGTCTGTATAAACGTAGCTCCGCATGTGCACGTCCGTGTGTGTGCACACAGATGGAAAGTAGATGTGTCCATGCTTCCAAGCCAAGGAAGTCACAGAGAGGTTCTGCTTCAGGAAGGTCTCCTCTGTCTGTTGGGGAGATCTGTCTCCATGCAGTTTTTACCTCTGGTTCCCTCTGTTTTTACTGGCCCCGTAAAAATGTTTTGAACAGAACAAAATCTACCCAGCAGCACTGTGAACGTGCGTTTCCACCAGCTGTTTGGCGTATTTGTCACCTGTGTGAGGAAATCTTGAAAGCTTTGCCTGTTTCATAAGTGTGGCGATACAGCCTAGGAATCACACTTGGGTTGTTATACAAAAACTCAGTCCTTAGAAGTGACTCACTCAGGTAAGAGTAGAAACCTTTCACACCTGCCAGTACATTTCATCATGAGCAGACCAGACAAAGGAAGGAGAATATGTAAGTAGCAAGTTTCTCCCATTGAGAAATGCCACAAAAGTTGGAGCAGTGTTTTAGGCAATGTTGTACAGCAGCCAAGCAGAGACAGTAA
The DNA here is from genome assembly GCA_013397975.1 of Machaerirhynchus nigripectus. Lineage (NCBI taxonomy): Eukaryota > Metazoa > Chordata > Aves > Passeriformes > Dicruridae > Machaerirhynchus > Machaerirhynchus nigripectus. The sequence goes on along the minus strand of VZRQ01011077.1, from coordinate 460,015 downwards.
AGAGGAACTCTTTATTTAGTGGGAAAATAAATTTAAGTGAGTTGGATTGTCCAGGCTTATGTCTTGGCTGTTTTAGCAGTTAACTGGTGCCCATACAAAGTCTTGAAAAAAACACCTAAGCTAGTCTTGCATACAAGGTGGTCTCTCACACTGCCCCCAGTACCAGAGCAGCAGTTCAGCACTCATTCAGACACCTTTCTCATGTGGCTCAAGGCAGAGGGAGGGCTCAGGTGCTGGTCCCTGCCCTCCTCACCGGCTCCTCTCTATGGTGCACACATCTCAGCTCCTTACCTCCCAGATATGCTCTGGATACTAGTAAAAGCTCTGCATTATATGAAAAGTCTCTATGGGTTTTGTTGCAGGCAGGTAACTCCTTGTCAAATGGACAGGGGGGTTTCTTCAGCCTGCAGCCCCCATGCACGAGATATGTCCTGAAGAACAAGTTTCCCTGCCCCTCTGCCTGATGGCTTTGCTGACTACAAATACCACATCTCTCTCATCATCCCTACTTTCCTAATTCCTCCATGGGACAGCCAAGCAAAATGTGATGTGGAAATCTTTGGCTGAACACTGAGTGACCCTGTGTGTCTTCCCAGCATGACTCTGGGCTCATGGGTCTCTTGGCAGGGCTCTTTCTCTCTGGTACTGATGTGTTTACACTGCCCCAGTTCCAGCGCAGCTTCGATGGCAGTTAGTCCTGGAATGTCTGCTCTGCCTTGCACCATCTTCAAGCCCATCCTGCTTCTTTGCAGCCCCTGTTCAAACTCCAGCTAATTGTAATCCTAAACATACTGCTCTTAAAACAGCTGCTGCATCTCCTTTTATCGCAGCAGGGATGTCTCCCTCCTAAGGTAGTGCCTTCCTATGTGGGTTTCAAAGAGGTAGCTCAAGGATCAAGAGAAGACTTTAAGAGACGCTGGCAGAGTCTGCCCTCAAATTTTACAATTTCAGTCTTCAGTCTTCCATACTACTCCCAAGTTTGATGCAGTTCCTTTGGTTTTCAGCTTGGGGCTGTGATAACTGACCTCCTTTCCACACTGCCATCATCTCTGACTATAGGGAGACTATATTGCCCTGCAGATAACAACAGAGCAGGCATGCTGGTCTCTCACATAGCAGCCTTTATGTCTGAATCCTTCCTTAGCACCAAGAAAAAGGGGAGATGGACTTTGCAGTGTGATCTGAATGTGCCTGGCCTCTGATGGCTCAAAAGGAAGCAGAGGAATGAATGAACTATCCACTAACATGTTCAATTCCAGAGGCCACAAGTCCCTTTACAGGTACATCTAGTTTGATAGGGGATGGACTAGGTGACTTTAAAGGTCCCCTCCAACTCAAACTGTTCTCTGATTCTATGCATGTACCCCTAGAATTAATGGCCTCCATGCACAGACTGGTTTGTAGCGCTGTTATTGTGTGGAAAGTTCCTGTGTCAAAAAAGGCTGCCTTGATTAATTGTATTTCTGCATGATGTTTATTTTGTACTTTTTTGTGCAACCATCCATTGTCAGACATGGTCAGAGCATTTAGGGTCCCCACATTCAGAGGTGTGCAAGCCCAGTACTTTTTATCCCTGTATCAAAGAGGAATGTGAAATTCTATCTGTTTTTAAGACACTCGTTGAAATCTATTTCTGCTGCTGCTAAAAATATGTCTTTATTGTGTTGTAGGAAAGAACTTCTTCTGGCTGAGCAGCTGCTCCAAGTGATCCGTAAATGTGGTCTCAGCCTCAGGTACAGAGCAGCGCCCCATGGCCCTTGGTTTGACCATGCAGGAAGCGGTAGTGAAACAGCTGTTGGCAAGCCTGGTGTACAGTTATGGCATTTTTCCTTCCAGTGAGTTGTTTTAGCTACTGAAAAGGAGTTCCTGTTGCCAGGCAAATGCTGCAGTCACCAGTCTACCCCCTCCATGTGCAAGATAGGTGCAAACCTACTGGAATAAACCAGACTGGCCTAGGAGCAGCAGGGCAGGTTAATCCCAGACTCAGGACTGAGACAGCTGTGGGGGTCAGGAAAACAGGAGTTCATAGCTTCAAGAAAAAAATGAAAATAATATTCATCCTCATCTGACATGCAAAGTAACCCTCCCTTAGAAATACAGGTCAGCTGAGCTTTCAGGAAAGCCTCTGTAAGGATCCTCAAGAAGTGTCTGAGAAGGGCTTTCCTCGACTAGAGAGCACATGGAACAGCTGTGTGCTGCACCAGACCAGGCTCTCTAGAGAATGGGGAATCTGACTATTTCCACTTTCTGATTTATTCTTTCTAGCTGGTGTCTACCCTGGCTTCTCTCTATTCCCCACATTTCACAGAGCAGGTACATCTGCAGACACCTGTGGCAGCCTTGGAGGGACTCACACAAGGATTTGCAGTTTTCCTTGTTTCTCAACTATGCTTCAGGACTACCCAGAAATCCAGCCCAGCTGGGTAATGTATGAGTCCCGCTTTTCATTCCCTGCTCTTAATAAATCATAAATTTAGAGTATAGTCAGATACTGGCAAAGAGGCAATGCTGGAACTTACCCGGAATCATGTATGACACAGTCATCTTGTTAGGTCAGTAGGAAGAATTTTCATTTGATCTAAAGCTGTTTTATTTATATTACTGGCTGGCAGAACATTAGTTTTATCAGTAGAATAATCAGGCTGTAGAGCCTCACAAAAGTAGAAAAAATCCTCAGAGCCCTCTTTCACTGAGGGCCAGTTTGGAATGTGATGTAAGTGCTGGGTCACACTTGGAAATCACTCAGTTTATCACACATGCTGGATATGCCAGATTTGTAAAGTCAGCTGGAATGGGTGGTGCTTTTAAATAACTTAACGCTATGCTTCTGTCCAAAACAAAAGGTAGTTTTACTCAACTGAAAGTGTTCCTAAGTAGTGTAGGCTAAGTAAAGATACCTTGTAAATATTTCTTTGTTGAATAACCTCTAAGCAACTCCCAGCTCCATTTAAACTACTTATACAGGTTAGGTAGGAAACACTGCTTGTGGTGCTGAAAATTAGATTTTAAGATCTCTCATTAAGTTTGTAACAGTTATGTTTTTAGAGATTTAAAACAGATTGCGATTTTCAGTTTTGCATTCTGAAGGGGATGAGCCTGTATGGGAATATCATTTGTGTTGTTATGTGGCTGGACCATGAACCTTACAACACATAGTTTGCTCCACATTTCAGCGACAGCTCTGATGCAACAGAAAAGTCAGAGGGCAATACACACATTGTATGCAAACAGGAAAATCACTTCTCCTGGGATCTGTTAATAAATGGTTAATGGCTTCCCACATTTGCCACAGCCTGTGTTCAGTGACAACAGGCTGCTGTAACAAGAACTGTACTCAGAGAAAGGTTCTTGGTTGAACGAAGTCTTTGTGAGTAGGACAGACTGAAGACTCTACCTGCCTGCTGAAAGACAGAAGCCTATCAAAAAGGAAAAATGGGAAATGAAGAGCATGAATTAGCAGCCCATGCTGCCTAAGACTAAGCAGTGGTGTGACAAGCCTGGTGTAGAACAAAAGCTACTTAGGTTTATACCTGTTTATAAATTAAGTTAGTTACAAACTACTGAGAGAGGGAAAAGTAAACCAAATTCTGGCTTGAGAAAATCTCAGAGCTTCAGATCTCAGAGGTTCTCATCTTTGAATGTTGGGGAGATTATTACTATTTATAGGGTTCCCTTTGCTTCTGGATCATGCTATTTAGTGACCTCTGAGGTGGCACACAATCCCTGTGAGGGTGCTCCTGCACCCCTAAATAAAAGAGGGCCAGGAAACAAACCAAGGATCAGCCCTGGCCACCCACACTGCAGAGAACAATCTGGGGACAGCTCTCCCTAGGACTGCTCCCAGCCAGACCCACAGTGTTGAGTAAGGTTCCCCCCGACTCCCATGCTGTCCATCCCAGCCAACACCATGCCTTCAGCACCTGCAGCACCTTCCTCCCCTCTGGGCATGCAACACCCTCCATCCACCAGGTCTGTGCTATAGAAGCACCACTCTGATGGGATTCAGGACAGCCCTTGGGTTATCCAGAATTATTAGTTTTATCTTAGGACCAGTGGGGCACCAGATAGGGCCAGGAGAAGCTCATGGCCAAGCACTTGGTGGGGTGGTCACAGGCAGGCTGTTTAGGGGGCAGTGGCTGTTAGCAGCCTCTGTGCGAGCCAGACTGTGCCCCTTGGCCTGGCAGGAGGCAGAGATGTCCCTCACAAATTTACTGGTACAGGCATAAACTTTCTGCTCAGTGGTAGCTTTCACTTGTCATTCTTGTGTCTCATTTGAGCTCCCTGGCATGGCTTCTCTCCGACAAGATGAAGTTATCTGTCATCTGCTGCATAGGCAAGGGCAAACCTGGTTCCATGCATCAGAGAGCTGCATCAGAAAGGAAAGGATTAAAGTTGCTCAAGCAAAGATAAATCTGGCATTTCTGAATTTTACGAGTGAAACACTGTTCTTGTGGTATAAGCATTATTGTTACAAATGCTTTCCCAAGCAAGTGCTGAGTATGAGACCAGGTCATACCCTACAGCTTGACCAGGAAGTGCTTTGTCTTTGACGAGCAAGTGCTGTTGCTTGAGTCATTCTGAAACAGACAAAGGAAGCAAGAGAGAAATCACGAGGGAGGATGCAAATAAGGGGTATGGGTCACTGCTGGGTTCCCACAGACTCTGTGCTCTTGGGCAGGTGGCTTTAGATACCCTTTTCTAGAAATGGACCTTTCATGCCTGCTGCAGCTTACTTGGGGATTTGGGGCCCAAATAACACCGAAGTGCCCCCTCTTTTCTTGGAAAGTGTGGGAAGGCAGAAGAGGCTTTCTGCACACTCCACTCTTGCCCCAGTGTAGTGCTAGGATGTAGCTGGGGTATATGTTTGAGTCTGGGTACTGTGGAGAGACACATCTGGTGTGATAGGGGGAAGAAGGAAGAACAGTAGACTTGTTTTTCTGAGTCTCTAGCAGTGGTAAAGCAAAACCCAACCTTCCTTAGACAAGTTGAGTGTCAGTGCTGGTCACAAACTTGGGGAAATTTGCTTTAGTGTAAAAACAACACTAATAGCAATCTGTGCTTTCTGCTTCCTTCCTTTACTGTTTTGTTAAAAGGTCAAGGACAAACATTAAAACACCGAAGAGTGTGCAGCAAGTGTTTCCTTTTCTCGATTTCACCCCTTCAGTGTGTTTAGACCACTATGTGCTAACCTGAACGACTTGCCAGAAGATGCTGCAATTTCTGTGAGTAATGGAGGAGCTGCTTAGAACTGATTTGTGCAGAAGATTATTTGTTTAAATTGAACAAATGGAAGTAAGGTAGTTTAGTTTTATGAGTTATGACAAAAGTAAAGGAGCATTTACAGTGTTTTTTGGTAAAGAAGGTCTGGGTTTGGACCAAGGACGCTTAGGTTTTGGCAGTTTTGGGGTTGTAGTTTTTCTGGTTTTGAAACCTTCAGTTTTTCATTGGGAAAGTAGATGTCTTCTGTGCAAATTTTTGTTAGGCTGAAAAACCCCTTTCCTGAGGCAATAGTTTCTTGGATGGTCTTCCTCAGAGGGGATCTGCTGGCAGGTGCTCTGACATGAGGCAGGAGGATGGGAAACTCTGAAGGAAATACTTGCGTCTCAGATGCCAGCAGGTGAAAAAACCCCTAAAATATCATAGAATCATTGATTAGTTTGGGTTGGAGGGGACCTCTAAAGGTAATCTAGTCCAACCTTCCCTGCAATGAGCAGGAACATCTTCAGTTAAATCAGGTTCCTCAGAACCCCATCCATCCTGGCCTTGAATGATTACAGGGATGGGGTATCTACAACCTCTCTGGGAAACATGTTCCTGTGTTTCACAATCCTCATGATAAAAAAAAGTCTTCTTTATATATAGTCTAAATCTACCCTCTTTTATTTTAAAACCATTACTCATTGTTCTATAGCAACATGTCCTGCTAAAGACTTTGTCCCCATCTTTTGTATAAGCCCCCTTTAAGTATTGAAATTATGTCCAATGCTTCCATCTTTTCACCTGACAGACAGTCCATTATTCCCTGCTCTTCAGCTGCTCCACCATGTCATGTAGGTAAATACAACCTGTTGCAGTGCTTCATGACCCACACAGTAAAGAATCTCTTTCTACTATCTCACCTAAACCTACTCTCTGTCTAAAACCATTACCCCTCGTCCTGTCACTATATGCTGTTGTAAAAAGTCTGTCTCCATCTTTTTTGTAGGCTCCCTTCAGAGAGGCCATAATTAGGTCACTCCAAAGCTTTCTCTTCTCCAGGATAAAGAATCTCAATTCTCTTACCCTTTCCTCACATGAGAGGTGTTCCAGCACTCTAATAATCCCACTGATCCTCCTGTGGACTCACTCCAACAGGTCCGTGTCCTTCCTGTGCTGGGGACCCCAGAGCTGGATGCAGCACTGCAGGTGGGGTCTCACTAGAGCAGAGCAGAGAGGCAAAATGCCCTCGCTCTGCTGACCACACTGCTTTGGATCAGCCCAGGACACGTTTGGTTACCTGGCCTGCAAATGCACGTGGCTGGGTCATGTCCAGCCTCTGACCCACCAGCACCCCCAAGTTCTTCTCAGCAGGGCTGGTCTGGATTTGTTCATCCACAACCTGTGTTGATACCGGTGGTTATCCTGACCCAGGTACAGCACTTAGCACTTGTTCTTGTTAAACCGCATGATATTCCTTCCTATGGGCCCACTTCTCCAGATCAAGCAGACACATCCCTCCTGGTTTCTAGACTACCGTTAACTTTATGCAGGCCTCCTCAAAGGGAAGAGGACTATATCAGTCTCTCCAGATTTTCTGCTAAGCTTGCCCCTTCTTATTTTTTCCATGATCCTTTCAGCTATTCAACATAACCCACTGCAATGAGGGTAGATCTGTCTTGCACCTCTTTTTATGCCCTCTCTCCTGTCTCCATTTCATCCCTGTGATTCCTCTTTGGGCCTCCATTGTCCCACACATCCAGGGTGTGGAACAACAGAGATGCAAAGGTGGTCTGAAAGGTCTTGACTGGTGGGAGAGAGAAACCCAGACTGGGCACAACTTAGAAAATACTGTGGCAGTAAAAGATGAGGACAGGGCTGAAAACCACATCTACAACCAAGGGGCTGTTCCAGCGAAGAAGAATAGCTGGTCCCTTTGTGGGTGATGTCTGCATGGTTTTCACTTCTTCTGTTTCTAATTTATTCAGTTCATAGTATCTATCTGGATTGAGATGCAGTCCCAGCATTCAGATCCCAGTTCCATTTTTGTGTGCTGCCCTAGATTCACCACTTCCAGTGTAGATGCTCCTTTTCTGTCAACAAAAGACTGTTGCCAGTGGGATTTTGGACTTGCCTTAGTGGTCAAGGAAACCAGTGCTCTCCCTGGTTTTGTTTAGATGTCTTCTGTTGTTTCTTTGGTACTTACTTCAGAGATGATTGTGGCATGTGATTCAGACAGCAGGGTTAGCATCCTCTTGTTTAAGGGTTTTAGGCAATAAAGAGGTGGCAGATCTAGAGAAAGAACTGACAACAATTTTTATCTACACTACACTTTTTCTATTTTCTCTCCTTTTCTTATTTTTCAGTGATTTTCATAATTTTGCTTTTTCCCTGGTGGTGTCTGGTCTTGCATTTACCCTAAAGCCAAGCAGTCACTTATCAAGAGACACGTGTGACATCTGTGTGCCTTTTATCACCCAGTGCCAAACAGGCAGCAATGCAAATCTGCTTGCTGTGAGAGAGGCTTCTCCTCACCTGGATGGTCACAAGTGCAAGGGAGCGTTCTCAGCCAGTACACATTGCTTCTCAGGAGGACTGGGGAACCTGTGATGTTACCTTGTACCTTGTACTTCATGACAGCTGAGCCATCTGTGCTGTGTTCCCAAGTGTAGCTTCTGGCCTTGTTTGCCTGTGGAAATGTACTGTCTTCAAGTGGATTTAGGATAGCAGCGGTTACTTCCAGGTCCTGGCTATTGCCTGAGATCCTTGATGTGTTTGGGAGCAATAAATTGACCGGATTTTTCTGCTGTCTGCTGGATGGCAATCTGCTGATATTGCACTTTGATCATGTCAGATATGATTATTTTCACTTGACTTTCAATATATTTACAGACACAGGTTTCATCTATGCCTGGTGTGGCATTAGTATTTCCAAACTGTCTGATTTTGAGATGGGAAAGCTACATGTGTCCTTTAAGTAAGAAAGAATCTAGGCTTGACTCTCTGTCTTGCTATGGAGATAGTCCTGCTGCTGAAATATTCATGGAGGAAAGAGTTGGGTAGGAGAGAGGGTGAGGGCAGCAATCCCCTAGTGACCCCTGCTGATGTGAAATGGACTCTGAGTCTACGTGCAAGGCACACAGTGCAAACTTGTGCTGTACCCTTGAGGACCATGTAACCGGCACCTGCCCTCTGTACCTCAACCTAAAGTTCATGTATTTGCAGCACAGCCTCTCCATCATCACTTCATGCTGAGGCAGCTGCTGTCTTGAATCATCATCTACCATTTAAGACCAACTGAAAGAGTCCATCTAGGGATATGTTTTAAGGAGACTTTGGTACCTGTGTGCAGGTGAGGATGAGTAGCTTGGCTGCCAGTCCTTACCAGCCACCTTCTGCCACTTAGTCCTGTTGCATGATCTGAAGCACAGAAAATGCATCCACTGTGCTGTGTGGGCTACATGGAATCTCAGGCATCTCAGACACTATGAAATCTGGGAGGTCTCGAGAATGCAACAGACTTTAGGGAACCTTCTCCTTCTTCCCACTCAGGTATTTTGCTCTGCTTGGTTGCTCCTCCAGCACCCATCCCTAGGAAAAAAAATGTTTAATTCAACCCAAATGTCTTTTTATACACCCTTGTTACAGGATCCCTTGGGTACAGTTAATGAGGAGAGAGAGAAATTATTATGCTAAGTTTTATTTTTCAGAAAAACACAGTTGAACCCTAAAAAAAAGACAAGACAAAGCAGACTGAGTAATACAGGGAGAAAAAATCCTGGCCATGAAACTTATCTAATCTTCCAAGGGAAATGGTGGAAACCTTATCACTTAGGACATTAAAATAGGCAACACAGAGCACTAGAAAAAATGTTGTTGTGAAATTCCCTTCATTGGCAAGTAGGTGGACTGATGTTGCTTTGTGTATCTTTTACATTTATCAATCCTTCTCAGAGTTATCCTCTTCATCCTAAAGAAATATCCTTTGGCTGCAAGCACTTTGTCTCACAAGTAATTAAGTAGAAATGAGTATATCACTAAGTACATTTCAATATGCGTCCTCAGCTGGCTGGAACTCAACCTGGGGATTCAGGATCTGCTTGTAATTAACATTCCATAGTAAGACTCCACACCCTCTATTTGTCTCTTCCTAATTATGTGTTGGAAATACACATTTCTCCTACCATTAGCGATTTCAGCAGAAAAGTTTTAGCTGGGCTTTAAATTGCCCTCTACCTCAATTTAAATAGTCCCTGTTATTTTAGGTTTGTAGACATTACACAAATAAACCTTTTCTCAAGGCGTCATAGGGAAACAAGCGACTGACTCAAAAAAAAATAAAAAAAACCAAACCCAACTACTTAGCTGCCTTATGGGTTGACAATATAATGGATTTAGGCTGTGATCTGTTGGCTTTTGAGGGTTTCAATACTGGTAATTAAAGGTGTCACTCCTAATTAGCATGAGAGCCTGTGGATGTGAAGAGTGATTGTGAATCAGGCTGCTCAGAGAGCTTCTTTCTGTGAAAATGTCTTTCCTGTCAGCTTACTGGAGCAAAATTTTCATGGCAATACATCTGCTGGGGGTACTTTTCATCACGAAGGTTTGACTGCATTAGAAGATGGAGGAACAAAATGCTTCAGCTGAGGGTGAATGGGAGCTTTAACTTGGGTCAGTCGGCAAGGACTGAATGGCTGCATCTCCAGGTGTGATAACAAAGATGTGCCCATTGTGGACTAGTCTTTAACAAATCTGCCAGTGATCCACTGCTTGCCTGTTCTGTCTGTCTTTCCCTCAGCTTATCCAAAGCCTCATGTTCCCTGAGCCTGCGGTGCCCAAGGTGAGTCACAGCTCTCACATCTGTCTAGGGACAGACAGCAATAGCATTCAGCCTGAGCTTAGAAAGAAGCTACAACATGCAACTGTGAATCTTCAGGGAGATACATCAATCCCTGTGTGGGTCCTAAGAGAGTGCCCAGGGTATGTGAGGAAGCTGAGGTGTCAGTCTCCCCTCCGGTAGGTAGGAAATGGAGGTGGTCCCCTGGCTGAAGCCCCCTGGCTCTGGTCCCTCTGGAGCTCCTCCGGCTAGGTACCGCTACCATGCTGCTTCCAGAGCTGTGCTGGGATAATGTGTGTCTGAGGGCAACCAAAACAGTTTGTTCCCAGACTCCACAGAGTTTTTAGTGCCCTTGACTGTAATGGTAATTAAAAACAAACAAATCTGTATGAGTTCTGTGAGGCTGCCAGATCCCACAGAGATACCTCAGCTTTCCTTTATGTTTTATATGTTAATGGCAGGCCTAGTGATGAACTCTCTGCTGCTACTAGTAAATGGTGACATATGAGATGTCGCTCTGGAGACAGTGGGTGAAAATGTGGCTCTGCTGGAAGCCAGTGGCAAAACTCCTGTTGACTTCAGTAGAGCCAGAGCATTTTGTGCAGTTATTTTCCATACATAATTCACACGGGGGGGACATCTACCCTCCCAATACTTCTTTTTTTCTCTAATGATTAATAAGTTAACAATAAGAAAAATACTTCTCTTCTGGAATGGTTCATATTTGGGAAATCCAATTCTGACCTACTAAGCATGCTCTGACTGTTTAAGCCTTGAGGCAAATTTGCAAACTGGCCTAGGGAAGCTGGTACTTGTTATTGTTGCTTCAAAGACTGTCTATGTGGGAGAGGGAATGAGATGTGTTGGGATTAAAATACCCCAGCTGTAAAAAGCAGTAATAATTACCGTCTACATGTGGGCAAGTCAAAAGAGGTTATTACCAAAAGAAATTTAAACTCCTGTTTGCAGAGAAAACTGCCTGAAATCCAACATTATTCGTCTGTCCTGTGTGGATTGTTTTTAAACAGTTTTCTTCAAACACCATTTCTGTAAGGCATATTTTAAATGGATCAAGACAACGTTAAGAGGCTTGGTATCAGGTAAGTGATGGTATAAAGGGAATTACAAAAGACAGGCCGGCTCCCAGGAGCCCTGGGATCTGGGAGGCCAGAAGAGCTGCCTCCCATGAGAGTGCACAGCACACTGCCTCCAGTCAGGCTGTGTGCTACTCACCTGGTCTTGGTCTGGCTGCTTGAGAGCATCAGTGTGCCCATGGATCAGCCGATCTTTTAATAGAGCATTTTGCTGTACTCTCCTGAAAAAATTAATAGATTCATAGACTTGAAAAGGACTATCAGATCATCTAGGGTGATTTTATCTAGATACTGTGCACTTCCATGTATCTCCGCCTGCATTCCAGTAACTTGTGATACAGTAGTTCATACTTTCCCCAAATGCATCTGCCCTTCTTCTGAGAATATTGCTGTTCAGTACATTACATAATTTCATGTTAATTATTTTCACTCAGTCTATTCTCATTTACTTTAATGAAAATCCTCTTCAGACTTGTTCATGAAAATGGGAGGAGAATAAGTCTGCCCTGATGTCTGTGAGGATAACTTCTAATGGAGAGCAGTTGGCTTGTTGCTCTCTGGTCTTCTGCATGGACTTTCACAGAAAAGCACAAGAGAGGTCTATAATTTTTGTGGGGTTTGTGCTGCTCTGCTTTTTCATAAAATCACCAGGTTAATCCAAATAATGAAGACTGTCCTGTGTTGTTGAAAATACTCACTGAAAATATTTGGAGTATGAAGAGAAGTGCTTCTCCATCTGCTATAATTAAGAAGACAGTTTCCTAACCTACAGTTGGATGTGTGAGAAAATTCCTATGCCTGAAAAATATTGGCTGATGATGCCACATGCCATTCCTCCAGCCTCCAGTTTTGTGTTAGAAGTTCAAAGAGGTAGTGTGTGTGTGTGTGTAATACCACTGCCTCATGATAGCTTCTACTGACAGAATGCCATGCCACAATTCTGTCAGCTCCAAGATTAAGATATTTAATAGCGTCATTTGAGTTGTCTTACAGCAAGATTCAATCAGTTTTTCGTTGCATACATTGTTGGTTATCATTTGATTGGGCAATGCCTAAATGTACATTCAGTTTGGAAAAGCTGTTGCACAATGCCGTATTCCCTGTTGCTTCATGGAAACTTGGACTTCCTCTTAGCTTCACTTTCTGTGAGTTATACGCTGCTGGGGAACTGTCTTTGAATCAGAAACCAGTCATGATGAGAGCATCTGTTTTATTTGTGGTTTTGGGTTTTTTCTCTATTCCAGGTCCACAAACTCAATCCAGTGACACATGGTTTCCATTTATATGGTTATCAAAGCCTATTTCTTCATTCACAGGGCAGAAGCAAGAACATTTTCCTTCCTTAAGGTCCTTGTGCGTAAGTTTGGCAAATAACTGCCTTTTATTTTACTCTTATATATTCCTTTTTCTTACCATCTGCTAAAAAGGTTTAGCTTATATAACAACTGTTCTCACAGTTTTTATCATCACAAATGAAAAATCACCTATAGACACAGAGATTTTCTTGCAGCCTCTATCTATTTCACACCCACCTGTGTATGAAACACCTTCAGTATATGTAACCTTGGCAGCTCATGGATCCAAAAATATCCAGCTGCTTTACCAATCTAATGAGACTTGTATTTGTAGACATGAAGAAATACTGCCCATGAATTTTGCTACATTTTCACAGATTCTGCTCATTCACACTGGGGTGACCAAAGAGGTTTTACAGAGTAGCTGCCTTCCTTGCCCTCTCTGTCCAGCACTGGGAGATGGATAGATAGAGCACCTGCTCTTCTATCCCCGTAAGTACCACTGCCTTCTCTGCTGCTGTCCATGAAGACGAATAGCAGCTCTTGGATTCAATTTATCATATCCTCACACAGATGTCCAAAGCCACCCAGATGACCTGCTTGGCAAAAAGTATCTTTTTCCCTACATAAAGGGATGTTATGTCACTGCCTCCTATTTAGGTGTCTTTGGTGTTGCTGTGTTAAGCAGATGAGACAAATTCTACACAAGCATCCCAATGAGTAGATTACAAGTGCCTGCTTATTCTGTATACTACTGTTAGCAAATTCCTGGGTCCCCCCTGTTCTGTGGGACCACGGAGCCTCTGGAGTTCACAGTCTGACTCATAGCAATTGATGAAGAGCAAAGGTTGCACCATGAGGCCAGGAGCATGGAAAGAAGGTTAATTTCAAGTTAGTGACTGAGGCAATCTACACTGTGCTGACTCCAAACCACCGTGTAGAGAGTTTGCTGAAAGCCAACTAGACAGCTGTCCTTCTGAACTTCTCCTGACCAGGCTTTCACACAGAATCAATTAGGTTGGAAAAGACCTCTGAGAACATGGTGTCCAAGCTTTGACTGAACTCCACCAGTTCAGTCAACAAGACCATGGCCTTGAGTGCCATGTCCAGTCTTTCCTTAAACACCTTCAGGGACAGTGACTCTACCACATTCCTGGGCAGCTCATTCCAATACCTAATCCTCTTTTCTGTGAAGAAATTCATCCTAATATCCAACCTAAACCTCCACTGGCACAGCTTAAGACTGTGTCCCCTTGTCCTATCACTGGCTGCCTGGGAGAAGAGACTGACTCCCACCTGGCTACACCCTCCTTTCTGGTAGTTGTAAAGAGCAACAAGGTCTCCCCTGACCCTCCTCTAGGCTAAACACCCCCCAGACCCTCAGCCACTCGACATAGGAAATGTGCTCCAGACCCTCCCCCAGCTCTGTCACCCTTGTCTGGACTTGTTCCAGCTCCTCAACATCCTTCTTGTAGTAAGGGACACAAAACTAAGCACAGGATTTGAGGTGTGGCCTCTCCAGTGACGAGTACAGGGGCACAATCACTGCCCTGGTCCTGCTGGCCACACTGTTGCTGGCACAGGCCAGGATGCCATTGCCTTCTCGGCCATCTGGGCACACTCTGGCTCAGGCAGTTGCTGTTGACCAGCCCCCCCAGGTCCTTTTCCATCAGGCAGCTTCCCAGCCACTCCTCCCCCAGCCTGTAGCAGTGCCTGGGGTTGCTGAGGCCAAACTGTAGAACCCAGCACTTGGTCTTGTTGAACCTCATGCCATTGGTCTCGACCCATGAATCTGGCCTGTCCAGATCCCTTTGCAGAGCCTTCCTGCCCTCCAGCAGAGTGACATTCCGACCCAACTTGGTGTCGTCTGCAAATTTGCTTCAAGGTGTGTTTTGTCTCATGGTGGCTCTGTTTTGCAGTGGGCCCTGCTCTGAATGGCATTGGACTCCCTCTTCCAGGGACCAGGTGGCCAGTCATGGCAGTCCAGTTGATCTATAAAATAATGCAGTCACTGGTTTAGCTCTGGGTGTAACTTGTAGGTAGCAGTTCTCTCATATAGCCTTGGCCTTCTGAGGCTTTATTTCCCCTTATGAATGCCACAGTGTGTGTGAACATGGTGAACTGGCATTTCTCTTGTCCCAGCATCCTTGCCAAAGCTCTATCCCTTTTGCAATCTGACTGTACTCTGCAAAGACTTTCCTTTGGTTGTCACTTGCAGTGTTTCTTGTCTGAGTAAGTGATTCCTTACAATACTGGAAAATTGCCAGTAGGTCCTCAAGGGAATTGATATTTGTGTCATCATCTGAAGATTGCTTAAATGGCCCAAATATCAACACTTGCTTCCAGCTGGTCACTTTGAAATCAGCCGAGCTTTTAAATCAACAAGCATTTGCTGTCTCCAGTGCTTGCTCTATGCCATGAAGTGAGAAACAGTTGTTTGTTTTTCCTCATTTCTTCCCCAGCTTGCATTCGTACCCTAGCTATCCAGTTGTCATGCTACTTGCACTACACCTGTATGAATTTCTTCACTGTCACAATGTGGCAGCTCTCCTGGGTACTGGTGGCTGGGTGCCATGAGTGGTTGGCAGGCTGGAGAGTACCTCCTGCTGTAGGCAAGAGGCAATTCTGTGAGTAAGGCAGAAGTGAAATACTCCTTGGTGTCCACCCCTGTGGTATTAATATGTTCTTCAATTAGAGAGAAATGTGCTGGGAAGGGGCGCTATATCTGCAAGATCCTGTGCTGGGCTAAGGGTGTTGGACCAGATCATCTTTCTCTACCTTCTTATGCACTCTGGGGTTCAGTACCACACTAATGGCTATATTATATGAGATCTGGATTTACTGATGGTCACTAATTGCTAAAAATAGAGCAGAGATGGAAAAAACCAGCTATTACTTAAATATTCAGTACCCCTAACTTGAAGCCTTTGACTGATGAAAACAAAGGCATATGCTGCAACTCTTGCTCTGCACGTTCTGCAAAGTCAGGGTATCCCTGGAATAGATTGCTGAAGGCCAGGTAATTTTAGTTAAAAATAAACCCAGAGCAATCGTGACAGGCTTGTAAATTAATGTGGCACATTCCCTGAGCACCAGCTCCCATCAGGGTTACTCTGGAGACCTCCTAGTGTCGTCCATCATCAGAGTCCTATCGCTCTAATGATGCATTTCATATTAAAGTGGCTCCAGTTGCTGGGAAGAGATTCTGCATGCTCAAATTTTAAAAAGTATTACTGTTGTTAACCTCAGGTGTTCTCTCTCTTCTTACCTATGGTGCCTAGGAGAACAGGCTGAATAGCTTCTGCAGAGAGAAATCTTATTTCAACCTTTGGCTGCATTCAAAGCAAAATGTTTTCCTTCACTGCAGTCTTTCAAACTCCATCAAGATCTTCTGATGATGTTTAAATGATCAGTGGTTTTATAAAACTGATATTCCCATCCATATTAGCCTTTATTAAAAGGCTTTTAGGCTGGACTTAAATAATGCAATCTGCCCTTGAGACAGAAGTAACCCAGTGATTGCCTTGCCCAGCAGCACCTTGGGAAAAGAGCTCTGACTCAGAGTCTCACTTCAGTGGCTGGTTCCCCTTTGGTCCAAGGGGAATTCCTATCTATGAACTGTTTCCCAGATGTAGGTTACTTCCCTCTTCACACAGGGTCAGCACTGCTCCCTTGCAGACTTGGCTGTGTTTTCTCCCTCTTCCCCTTCTCCTGGGCTCTGTGCTCCTCTGCCCTGGTGTATGAGGCTTTATATCAGTGTAAACTGTTACCACTCCTTTAGACAAAAACATCTCCTCTGTACATGCAGAAGCAGGAAGTCAGACGTCTGAATAGTCTTCCCACAAATTTCAAGAATTACTCACAATCATTGTCATCCTCTCTGGGCTGCACTGCCTGGGGCATCTGTGGGTTCTGACGAGAGCTGGGATCACACCCACCAACTTGAGGAAGAGCTGAAACCTGTTTAACCCAGGGCACACACTTGACACCAGTCATCTGCACTCCCCAGATTTTGTCCCTGCCTCCCATGCCCCACGAGGTCCTGAGCATCCTCCCAGCCCACCTTTCACATCTATCTACTGCTTTGTGGGGTAAAGGGCCTAAGGGCAGGCTTAGATGTGTTTAAAGGTATTGCCCTTGTGTTTTCTGCCTGCACAGCTGGCATTGGGTTGGCCACAACCTGTCTGCCTTCGTGGTTTAATTGCGTAGCATTCCTCTCCGTGTTGGCAGAAACCGAACTCTGCTTTGCCACACAGGACATGAGGCCACTATCAAAATGGTCACATGGGGTGTGAGTCTGTGTTTGACCCCTGACTGCATGGCAAAGCACAGATTCACACATGGAGTGGACATGCTTTGGCTCCCCACCTCCCATTAGCACTGTGTGGGGCTGGTCCTCAGAGCATGTTTGGAGCAGGACCTTTGGGTTTTGTGGAACCACTTGACCGTGTGGGCTTGACTGTAAACATCTGCCTGCTCTGATCAGTTTGAATCATGCCTGCCCTCTTACCTCTGAATCCTCTTGGCCAGCAACCTCAATCACCCTCTTCTGAATGCACCTGTGATGCTTCAGGAGAAATATCTAGTTCAAACAGCTATTGCAGATCTTCCAGCTGCCCTTGCTGGCTCCCTGGTACAGGTCCAGCCTTGAAAAAATGCTTGGCAGATGCAGCCTGAGTTTCCACAGTGGTCTGTACCAGAGACCTTGATATCATGCAGCTGAGCATGGTTCTTCGTACCAAAGGTACGGTCCCTGGTGGAGGAGGATCATCCTTCAGAGGGAAGATTAACTTCAGGCCTGCCGCGCATAAGGTAGCAGATGGGAGCTGAGAAGTGTGTGCTGCAGTCCAACAGCAAAGAATCATCCACTGAAGATCACCATGTCAACTGAATCACAGCACTAAGTGCCATGTCCAGTTATTCCTGGGATGGTGACTCCACACTTCCTTGGCAGCCTGTTCCAATCCTTCCACCCATTCCATGTAGAAATTCCTCCTGATGTCCAACCTGAACCTCTCCTGGTGAAGCTTGAGTTCATTTCTTTTTGTCCTGTTGCTTGTTGCATTGGGGAAGAGGCTAAACCCCACCTTGCTAGAACTTCCTTTCAGGCAGTAGTAGAGAGCAGTAAGGTCTCCCCTGAACTTCCTTTTCTCCTGCCTAAACAACTCAGGTCCTCTCAGCCACTCCCCATATGACTTACTCTCTCAGCAGTTTGTCTCATACATCACAGAATTAAGGCAAGAAATTCCTCTGTCCTTCAAGCTGCCTTCCTGGAGCAAGCCTGTATTTCAGACTTCTGACAAACACAGTGATGGTGGGAGTGGATGGCGGCTCAAGCTGTCTCTGAACATCCTGCTGTCCCTCTGTTACCTTTTGCATGAGAAGCTGCTGTAACATACATTATTTGGAATGCAAGGCATCTGTGTTCCCCGTCCAGTGCAACGACCCTGCCCAAGGCCAGCACACAGGCACTGACCCATGTAGTTAAGAGTAATATAAGTAATAATTATTTGAAGTTTGTGAACCCACGGGATGAAAACCACATGCAGTATTTGCTACAAAACTGTTTTGATTTGAGAGATTCAGTTAAATACTGACTCAGTGGTTAGGATATGTAGGCTGGGATTAGGGCGATAAACACTTCAGCATTACATCAGTCAGAAGCAGCAATGAAAAAGGGCCCACACTATTTGTAATGCCTCCTTGATGTCATTTAATTGGAAGGACCTGGGTTGCCAGAATGCATATTGAGATGGTCCACGCATAATCTCTGGCTAGTGGGGGGCAGATTTCTACTTTTATGCCATTGTTTTTGCCACAAATAATGTTGTGACTCCTTTATCCTCGTCTATCAGTTATGTTTTGCATAATTAAGGCTAATTACTAGGTATGTATAAATCTGATTCTAGTGGGAGTAAGTTGTACTTACCATAGTTACTCTCTCCGTGACTGACCTTTCCTGTGAAAGGCTCCAGAAAAAAGGTGTGCTTGCCCCTGTGCTGAATGGTTTGTGGTGCAGTCCAACACGCTCCAAATTAGTCACTAGAGTGTAAAAATCTCCTGTTGACTTCAGGTCTTAGAAGAGAAGAAAGATAAAGTTTGCCCAACACTCTGAGGCACATGGTGTGATTCTTGGGGTTGTGCAAGGCCAGAGTTTGACTCGTGTGTCCCTTCCAACTCAAGAGATTGTATGTTTCTATGAAAGGAGACGTGACTGGTTTAAAGGCTGCCCATCATGTCACTGGTTGATACAGAAGAAGGACCTTTAGCTGCCAGCCTAGGAAGCAAGGCTAGTCTGCCAAAGACATTCTGATTGTTCATATGTCTGCTTTCCATTTCCAACTATTAAACAACATGAAAAGACAACTGTCAACAGTGCAAATATCTTCCTTGTTTAATACTGCATGTGGTCTGGGGCTGTTGGCATCACTGGGATGTTATCCCTTTCCCAGAGGGACTGTGGCTGGAAGAAGCTGGCATAGTGGAAGAGAAATATCCATGAGATGTTGTATTTTAAAAAAGATATTTTGACACCTGATGTCTGTGAAACAAAGTGTAGATGTGAGGGCTACTTCTCACTAATGCATGGCTTCCAGAGTCTGTGGGCAGTCTGGGTCAGCAGCATTTGCCTCTCCGTGAGATGAATCTCCTGGCTATTAGGCCAGATCCACTCCGACTCAGAGGGTAAGTGGTACCACATTGCTTGCATGTGGCTGTCTATGCGGCTAAACTTCTTTGCTGCGAGAAGCTGGGTGGTCTCACCCATGTTCACTACTAGGAAGGATGCCTAGCCTGTGCCTGAATCATGCCCAGGCACTGCCTGAGAAAATGCTAGCTGGCAAGCAAGCAAACTGTACTAGGGAGCATGGGAGCCTTTAAACTGTTTTGATGATTACATGCTCATGTTTGAGCTATGCCCTGTCCTGGGTCAGCTTCCAAACACAGGTGTAGCCTCTGAGACCCAGAATGTCCTCCTTCCCAACGCCAGCTCGCATAATACTGCAAGGAGCTTGAAGGAGAGGGTGTTAGGTCTGCTCCACCAGTTAATCATACCTCATGTGCCTGGGGCAAGTTTTGGGGGGATGCCCTTCTGGGAAGAAGGTGCTGTGTGATGCCTGTCCTGTTTTCGCCCAGCCACCAGGGGTGAGGTCCTTGCTGTACCCCATTAAAGATGAGAAGCCCGTGTAAAGAGGAGAGGGAATGACCACATGGCTAAGGCTTTAAGCTAACTCCTATGCACATGCAGATCTCTACAGTCTTTGGTCACAGAATAACCCCGAAGTGTCTTGAAATACAGAGTTTGGAGTGAGGCAGGAATTTCTGGAACTCCATTGCTTAGAGTTTGCCATCTTTTCTGTACTAGACACCTCAATTTCCTAGTGCTTTCTGAACATAGTAAATAACCCTCAGGTGGAAATGACAGCTGAACCTAGGAAAGATTGAGAAATTCATATTGGGCAAGAAAACTCCCAGTCTGCTCACCCACTCAGTTCACACTGTCTTTGAGGTGTCCTTTTCCCCATCACATATCCACTCCCACATGGGTTCTCTGTGCTCTTAAGGATGAGACCCCAGCTGACTTTTGCTCTCTCCTAATTTAAACTGAGGTTCTGTGGGATGAAAGTCCACATTTGCTTAGCCACTGGAGGTGGAAATGTGGTATTTTCATTTTATCTGATGGCCTGGTGGGCATGGATGTGTCCAGGAGAGTAGAGACAGTCTTATGGCTACAGGGTGAAATCTTGACTGGTGTCAGCAATAGCTCTGCACGGCCTGGGAAGGAGTCTCCTTGCAGCCCCTGCACTGTGGCCATGGCTGCATCTGACCTTGCAGCTCTGCCAGCCCCAGAAATGTCCCAAGGACTGCTGGGCTGTGCGCTGGGACTGAGTGCGCTTTTGAAAGTCCTGAGCAGGCAGATCGATGCTCCTCCAGCCTGTTTCATTTACCATAATGAAGATTGCTCTGTAGGAAGAGAAGAAAGCCTCTTGCCTATTCAGGAGTTTCACAAGCGTGGTGCACTCATGTTTTTGGCGGTGGGAAAGCCCCAGAACGTGGGTTGGGGTGAAGGGACAGTGCAGGTGATTTTACAAAAGTCCTGTCTAACTCTTGGGTAGGCCTCAGTTGCATTAAAATCTAATTCCACTTGAAGGCTTGTATCTACAGCATTCAGATACATCTTGACTACAAGGAGTGACTCAGGTCTCTCTAACCACTACCCCACCTGTTACCTGAAAATGGTTTGGACCAAGAGGAGATCTTGAGAACTGTTTCCTGAGAAACATGCCAAAACCAGGTGGGAAATGGGGGTGGTCTGGGATGGGTGCAATCACAGTGACAGTGGAAGTGCCATGCAGGCCCTTTACCTTTCTCCCCTCTGCCCACCCATGGCAGTGAGTCTGCCTCTGACATACAGCACGCACTGGCCACATGTACTAGTGTGAGCCAACATACAGCAACACACTGAACACATGTACCAGTGTGAGCTGGGGAGAGGCAGGAGCTGGAGAAATAAAGATTTAATTTGAACACCCAGATGCTGCATTGCACTGGGCTGTGTAGCAGTATGACACAGGATACACAATCCGTTACTTACCCATCTGGAGGAAACTGGTGTACACAGAGCCGCGCATGGAAGCTGTTCCTGCTGATGTCATCAAAATCAGCCATCCCTAGCACAGCCCACAGTGGGCCAGATTTGGGGCCAGAGGTATTCCCAGAGACTAACATGGCAGATGTAAAGAACCGAGACTGCTATACACAAAGAGCATATTTGATCCAGGAATGTCGCTTTCCCTCACCACCCTGTTTGAACAGTCTGGGGAGAAGGATGACTCTGAGCAGGAGCTGTGCAGAGCTGTAAGGTACTATGAAATTCCTGCCAAAGCTGCCTCTCACTCTTCATTGACTACAAGGGAAACTTGAGACTAGCCTTCCTAGGCTAATGTTAGCCTTCCTGACTGTTGCTCTATGCTCCCTACGTAGTCACTGAAGAAAGACAACAACCCACCCATGAGGTGCTCTTGCATGGCCTTTGGAGACTTCATGTCTTTAGGCTGGGTATAGAGGGGAGTGCTCAGTGAAGGCAACTAAGCAGGATCCTCTAACTTGGTGGTGTGAATCCTCCCTCAGATCTGTTGTGGTGTCTTTGGATCTGTTTCACTCTGTAGATCATCCTCCAGATTAATTACAGTGACTAACAGAGCTTTTTGTCTCAGTGGATCTTCTGATGGTTTCAGGCCAGTAGAGCATCTCAGATACCACCATAAGGAAGAGTGGTTGTAGAAAGCAGACTTTGCCTGGATGTGTTATTATTTTAGCTTTCACTGCAGAAGCAAACTTTTGGATCAGATCTTCTGGAAGAAAAATAAGAGATGTTCAAGATTCTCTATTAGTCATCCTGACAAGCACAACTCAGATTTTTCATCAATCTGGTCAGTTTTCATCCACTGAGGGATGATTTTAGGCTCCAAAGCGTGGAACAGATTGTGCTTGCTGTGTGCGTAGGGCAAACTTAGTCTCACCCTTGGGGATAGTCTTGGAAGACTTCTGAAGGATTTCCAGGAGGAAATGAGACACTGTCTCTGTCTTGATTCAGCTCACATTCTGGGTCTGAAGGAGATGGTGCTTGGTGTTATATCTGTGTGCTTTTCCCCCAGGATTGGGAGGCTGGTGTTCTTGCAAGCTGTGGGGACAGCAGTATTCCTATCTCCTGGAGATCAGCGGGGCCTGATGAAGGACAGGGAAGATTTCCTTGGGTGATCCTTCATGCCTTACATGTATTAAGTCTGATTTCACTACATAGCCTGCGCCATACATCTTGTGTTCATTTTCTGGTACGGCTCATTCCCAGCAGCCCACGTGCCTGTTTACATACTGCTGCAGAAGGCAGCTCACAGAAAACAGAGGAAATAGCTCTGTTGGCATGTCTTTCCTATCTCATTTCCACCCTCAAATTTTTCCCTAGTTTTAATCCCTGTGGTCTGGATTCCTTAAAAGTCTCTAGAAAACCTCATCCTTTGGTGCCTCCCAAGAATTCTCACCCAGAAGTCCAAGGGTTAATATCCTTGGAGCATCATGTTGGGAATCAGCGCAAGTCTGTTCATGCAGTTGACAGTGCCCTTTTATTATTGCTTCTATCTCTCCTATCAGATGTCTCACTCTTAACAGAGTTGTTATTAAGATAATTAGTTAATGCAGGTTATTTTATTATTGTAGTCTTATTTGGTTTGATTGCATGGTCAGCTGACACATCATAAAAGCAACAGAAGCATTAAAAAGTTGCATAATTAGCAAAACTGAACTGTCGGTGTTGTGGAGTTGAGGGATTTGCAGAGGAAAGAAATATACAGACTCCATAGAGACACGGGTCCTTCTGTGAACCTTGGATTTCTCCTCCTAGCATTTATTAGTCAGGAAAATGATTGGCATTTCCTCTTCTGTGTTTTAATTTTCTCTGCTTGGGCTGTATTTTCTGATCTTTGCTTTATCCTGCAGAGGAAGGCAGATCGGTCTTGTTTATCTTTGCCAGAGATTCCTTCGTTTTGGGAACCGCATAGGAAATAACTTTGAATGAAGGCAGACAAGAGGCTTTAAAAAGCATCTATCAAGTAACCAAGTGGGTCCATGTGTCATATTTCCTGACCATCTATTGCCTTGGTATCTGCCATTGGCGCAGGTCCCAGTGCTGTCAGAGTAGCACAATCCTATTTTTATTTACATCCAGTGTTCCTCTATTCAAATACTTTATCCAGCTTTGTCAGTGCAAAATCCTAGCAATTTTCATCTTCTTAACCTTTTGAGTTTTCCTTGTGCACCCTCCTGGCACATAAGCAGGCGAAAAATGTTTCTT
Organism: Machaerirhynchus nigripectus; assembly: GCA_013397975.1. NCBI lineage: Eukaryota > Metazoa > Chordata > Aves > Passeriformes > Dicruridae > Machaerirhynchus > Machaerirhynchus nigripectus. The sequence continues at coordinate 436,744 of VZRQ01011077.1, read as the reverse complement.
TCTTCAGCCCCAGGCTGAAAAGCTGCTTTTCAGCCCATCCCAGCAAGACTGCTCTGAGACCTGACCAGTGTTGTCTTTGTTTGTGTTGGTCTTCTCTAGACTCGGGTTGAAGCTGTGAGTGGAATATTCCCCAGGGTCCTAAATTCTGCCCAATTTGCAGCCATGTCGACCTGCAAATATTTCCTCCAGTTTGAGATTTTTGGCATCCCAGGTTTCCTGGATGTGCTTACATCATCCCTGTGCGGAGGAGGACTTGGCTGTATGGCTTAGAATGTGCTCTGTGTAATTGAACAAGCTCCCTCAAAAATACCCCAGCAATTTTACCAGTTCTTGTCTGGGGTTATGAGGTATGTGATGTAGCCCTGTGGGCAGGAGAGGAAAAAGCCCTCCCAAGAGGCCGCTCCTGAGCTGACTTGATAACTTTGGGGTTTAAAATAGTGGGGAAGGAAAAATCTAAAGCAAGAAGCAAGTTGTTAAAGCAAGGACATGCACAGACATATAATAAATGATACATCTAGATTTTTTAGAATGTGGCTAGACGAAATCAATCCCTAATGCAGTAAACAAGCTCCAGTGGGTTACCAGCAGACAACGTCCAGAGTAACTCAGTTCCAAACATGGGCACTTCTGCGGTCAGAATTTGGCCTTGGACATTCTGTTTTGCAGTTGCTGCTCTAAAAGAGGGATTTTAGAAACAAGCCCTGCTGCATGCAAAGAATGCTTGAAAGTCCCTTCACACACACTGCCTTTTCAAGGTGCACTGCTAAAGCTCAAAGCACTGAAAAGGAAGGCTCCTGACAGCTTTCCAAGGCCCTGAACTTTGGACACAATGTTTTTAGGTCGTTGCTCACAAGCCAAGAGCACCAAGAAGGGCAGACAAAGGCGTATTAGCTGGACCTCTTCTCAGTCTCCTGGGAGGGACAATGGGTGCAGTTCACAGGCAGAGGCACACAGCTGCAGCTTGCTGGTCGGGAGGCTGCACACAGAGGAGAGATCAGAATTCAGAGCAATTAAGCACGTCGCCTGATTGTAACCGACAGATTAAAAAAACCCCTCTGCCAGCTTTACACATTTGAGGCCTCTTGTCTTTGTGAGTCAGGAGGCAGTTCCCATCGTGAGACACACGCTCTGTAGTACAGGATGATTTTTGGCAAAGTCCGGATGATTGTGAGCCAGGCGGGGCGGGGACAGCATTCCAGTTTTATAACACAATTCCATAATAGGAGACAGCATTCTTTTCATATTAATGTTCATACAATAGGAATTTTAAACTCCAGCTTTTGGGTTATATGGGGGGGAAAAAAGCCTCTTTTATATGCCACAACAACTTTATTCTATAATTCAGTGGACAGGGCTGCTGGTGGACCAACCACAGAGAGCGCAGTGGGTATTTTGCAGGATACTTTCATTCCAAGAAACAGCAAACTGGAAAGCACTGATGTTGTTATGAACCAGCTGATGTCACCATGACCTCCTTTTTGGATGGGATACAGGTCTTCAGTTTACCTGCTCTGACCCCAGGGGAAATTCATGTCGCTACTCTGCACACTCCTTGTGAGCACAGTGAAGTACCTACCACTGCTTCTCTAGTTATCAGACCAAAAGATGTGTAGGCATTTCCATGCCTTTTGGTAGCAAGGATTTTGCAGAGTGCAATGTGTGGCTGCTCCAGGACCACCCTTGCCATGCATTCCACCAGGGACACTTTCAGCCTCACCTGTTCTGGTGGTGCAGAGAGGAACCTGAGGCTTTCAAGATGTTACTCATCTCCTCACTTACATCGTGCAGTGTCTTTCTGGGAAGGTAGAAGTTTTAAAGGTAAATTTCTCCTAGTGGGGTTTTGACCAGTCTTTGAAATTTGCACCAAAAATAACCCTGTGCTTTCAAGAGCCCTTGCTGCTCTTAGCTCAAGGTTGCAGTTTCACCCCTCACTGTAGCTCAGACAAATACCTTGCTGCTGGCATCAGTGTTAAAGAATGAGGAGGATGAAGAGACTTTAGGTTTTTACCATTTGGAGTGCGTAGTAAGAGAAAAAAACCACTTTAAGGCCCCCAGAAATACCTTGGACCCTCTACTGATCTCATGGTGAAAAGGGACACTTCATTAAAACTTAGTTTTGGCCAGCAGGCTGACACCCCTTAAACTAGTGTTTGCCAGGCTGGCTGTTTTCAAGCAGTCCAGAGAGATGGATCATATTAAGTGTATTTTCTCACTAGTGGCATCTATAGCTGAGATTTCAGAGGGCTTAGCTGAAGCAGGTTGTCCAGAGCAGATACAAGGAGTGCCAGTACTAGTCACTAGGAGTTCACGTTGTCCTAACCTAAGCTCTAAAATTCAGCTGTTTTAGGTGAGCAAAGGCATGTACTCTGAAAAGGGCAGAAGGCTCAGTACTATTTAGAGACAAATTGGAACACCCAAAAGAGCAGAAGAGGGCTTGGTCTTCTGAGAAGTTGTTCTGTGCCTTGCCTGAACAGCCATGGGGCTGTGGGTATCAGTGAGGATTTACATGTACTGGGGATTAAATGACCCTTGGACGAATGGTGGCATTTGAAAACAGGAGAGGGAAAACCTCATTAAGCACACAGAGGAAAATCTGGTGAATGCTGAGTGCTCTGACATGTGTTTCCCCACATGATGCCAGTCCGAAAGGGAATGTTCAGTAAGTGACCATTTTATAACGCTGTTTTGATATTTGGATACTGCCAAATGATAGAGAAAATGGAAATTCTCAGGGTGTATGTGGATTCAGGAGAGTGTGGCAGTAGGGCAGTTTTTGGGTTTGAGGCTTGGTGCTTTGGGTAGCGGCAGCTTTGAAGTGTGGTAATAGAGACGCTGATTTGCACGCGTTTTCTCGACTAAGTCTTCATCAGCTCAGGAGAATTACTTCTTAAAGAAGAGCTTGCAGAGCAGGGGCTGTGTGAGAACATTTCTTCCTGACAGCTTGGCTGTGTTCTTCAGAGCAAGCCTGGCTGTGGTGGCACTGAGCCTCTCCGAAGGCAGTGCATTCTTTGAGTTGAGCCTGGCCCCGGCTGAGCTGGGGATGGCCAGCTAGGGAAAGGGGTGGATCAAGGTCTGACGTGAGTTCAACCCAACCTTTAACAAAGAGACTTCCTGCCTGAGTTGACATGTCTTGGTGCATTTCCCTGCCTTCAAACATGAACTGTGTGCACCTGACGTCACTTCCCCCAGCTGGCCAGCGGATAACAGGATGAACCTGCACTGACTGAAGCAGACGTTCCACTGTGTCACTGGTTACTGTGCTCTATGATGGGGCAGGAGATTTTACTGCCAAGGTTGTTTTTGTAGTTTATGCTCCAGACACACTTTCCCCCTCTGCTCCCCAGCAGTTTCAAAGGAAGCAGCGTAGGAACTTGTGCGATGTGCTTGCGGGCACACAGCAGCAATGTGACTCATCAATAGACCAGGCTTTGGGAGCTGGTGCCTGTTACAGCGTGAAGCCAGCCTGCTTCTTCACAGAGCTCCAAAAGGCAGCTGGCTATGTCAAAAGGGCAGAGAATAAAGAGTGTAGTGTAAAATGGAGACACAATTAGGCAAAGATAAAAAAAAAAAAACCAACAACAAAAAAACCCAACCCTATAACATTTTTCATCTCTCCACTGAAAGTTCCCTCGGGTGGTGTTTGTTGAAATGAATAGTTCTGCAGCTTGCTGGTATAAAAAAATGGCACATAGATTTTGCAACAGTGCTAGGTTATTTTTAAACATCTGAATGAACAGTCATAAAACATCTATCTTGGGATGCACCAAGTTCATTATAGGATATGTCTTTATCACTTCATAGCACTGAGGAAATGGCATTTACTGGGTATCTCTATGACTCCATTCCCTTTAAACCTCCAAGTGTTTCAGCCTCATTCTATGTCCTGTACTAAACACTAGTTAGCAAGGAGGGAGAGGTTAATTTATTGCAAGTCATTAATCAGGAACCTTGATATAGTTTTTTATGTTTCAGAGTATTTTAAAAGGAATCTCATTTAGCGCTGTCTGCATTTTGGAACTGGAAAAATTTAGGCACTTCTTTGAAAAGACCAGTGAATATTTAGTGCCTCCATTTGATTTCATAAAACCACAGAAAAGATGCAAAACCTGGACTATGACACCATCGCTTCTGCTTATCTAGCAGGTGATACTGCAGTTAAATCCCAGTAATTTGGTTGTTTTGGGTGTGCAGCTATGCCTGTAGCTGTGGGTTGTTTTTACATCACTGGAAATCTGTAGTTTCCACTCAAAAATGGAACTTGGAAGAAATGGAGAGAAGTGTGTGTCAGACATTTGAAAACAAATACTGTCCTCTATTCTGACATTGCTTTAAACATTAATATTATTCTGAAATGACCAAAAGAGTCAGCAAGATGTAGATTTTGACATTTCTGATTTCGCTGTATTCAGAGGTTTTTGCAAATATGATTGCATTATTTGATGTCTCTGCATTTCTTCACATTTCTGCAAAGAAGGCAAATTCAGGAAGGTGAGTGCCCTTATTAGGTTCCTAGTTTTCACTTGTGCTGCCCACGGCTTTGTTCACATGTCACGGGATGGCAAGGTCAAGTTGTAAGCACATTTTATAGTGTTACCCAGGGTTATCACCATTTGGTTATCACTCAAGGTCATAATCTATTTGTCATTTATCATATAACAATACCAAGAAAATAGTCTCTGTAAGCATAAATAAGAATAACATTAATACCAATAATTCACCACACTGCAGAACCCATTGCATTGAATATCCAAGTATTCATTAAAAAAAAACCAAACCAAACCAGTTTCTGTTCACTTCAAAGGACAAGTGTCAGCCTGCTCTGTTTCTGGACATCCTAGACAGTTTGCCAGACCAGTGCCTTAGTGTGGTTAGTGGTCCCATGCCTTTGGTACTGACATTCAGTAGAGAAAACCCTTTTAAGTGTCCAGAAATATTTTGTTGTAAGCTGTGCTGAGTCTTGGCACTACCACATAATAAAAAGAGTAAGTCAGCTGCTAGGATAAAATCTTACTCATGAGTAGTTAGTTACCTGATATGACAAATGACAAGGTTTGAAACAGATTAGTCAACCACTCATCATCTTGGTTTCTCCTTCTGACAATTTTCAGAGTGTTTCTGTGATTATCTAAAATTGTATTTTGTCCATAAACGATATTTGGTTGAGACTGGTAGCCTCAGGATTTTTTTTCTTCTTTTGTTCTTTAGAACATAGTTAATTTTCAGCCAGTGTTCATGATGGAGGACATATCCTTTGAATTAGCCTATCTATCTTTTGTGTACTTCACAGCTTCTACTTCATTTTTATCTTCCTTGAAGGATACCTTTTTTTTCAGCATCTGTTTGTCACTGGAACTGGAGAAAATTTACATTGACAAGATCTGTAATATTCCATTGGTAAGCAACTCAAACCTAGATGCTTTCCCTGGAGAGAGTGAAATGGTGTGATTATACTGTATATTTGTGTACCTTTACCCTGTGATTTATCTCCTTTTATAGTCTTCTGTTCCCTCTAGTTCCCTTGAGATAACTTAATGTTACCCACGAAGGAGCATGTCCCAGCACATCTGCTTGCGGGGTGTGACAATGATATGCATCTGAATGATGAGCTCAGTGAAATGGGGCCCAAGGAGTCACTGTAACCCTCACACTCCTGGTATTTATTCCAGATTAACCTATGTCAGACCTACGTTGATTAGTTGCCTTCACAATGAAGGACAGGAGGACACATTCCTGAACTTGTGAATTTTCTGAGGATATTCAAAATGGCCTGCCAAAAGAAATTAAGGTCTCTTTTACAAGAATGAAGTCCTCAAAACATTTGAAAGGACAGGAGCAGTATGTTTTCCTTGGGCAGGTATTTTCCTTTTAATTATCATGTAATTTGTTTAGACAATTTATTAAGGATGTGTTGGAAGGCAAGTTAGAAGTGAAATTATTTTCCTAGTTTAAAAACAGCTTGTTTAACATTTATTCATGCAGGGCTGGGCCTCCAGATGGTATAAATTGGCATAGATCCATTTAATTTCAATGGATCTATGCCAATTTCCAGCAGCTGGGAATCTTGTCCAGTAAGTCACTTTTAGTCTCATGACTTTGGTTCAGAGCTAGAAAGATTCAGCCCCTGGGGTGATGACCAAAAATTCTTAACTTTATCAAAATGAAACATACTTTATCAGTGACCATCACAGAGCTGAGTGAGCGCATGTATAATCTACTCAGAACAGACAAAATGCCCTTTTTTCCCCATCTATCTTTCATTACCAGTGATGTTATATCTAAATGTGTGCTTCACCTTAGCCTTAGAGGTCAACATGGCAAGTTTTATTGTAATAGCAGGGCTCTGTATGGTGAGCCTGAGAGTACAGGGATTGTGAACTGTGCTCCCACTGGCACAAAAATTGGAAGTTACCAGTGGACTTACGCCACTTAGTCCATATGTGGATGTGGCCCATCTGATAAATTTGCTCTGGAAACTCATCCAACCATCACAGCAATTGTTACTTCATAATATCATCTATTACTGTACTTAACTTCCAACACAGGTTGTGTCATAGAGATCCATTACCAAGACAATGACATTCAGACCACAAATGTCGGACTCCTCTACGATAAAACTGGGACCCAGCACAAAACTGGCATCTGAAACAAAACTGTGCAAGAGCAGAAGAGACAAAAAACTCAATTGCCTTAGAATAATCAATAAAATAACACTTAGATTTTTGAAATAATGTGTTTCCTCACTAAAACTTATTGCTGTTGAATGTGTGGTGGGTGACCCTGGTTGGCAGCTAAATATCCCCCCAGCTGCTCCCTCAGTCTCCCCAAGTGGGATGGGGGAAGAAAATAGGAAGAAAAGCAAGAGAACACTGATTCGGGTATTGAAAAACAAAGATGACAAACATTCAAACACTTAAGGAAAGCACCTTCCCACTTCCCTTCCTAGAATTTTGCTATTGATATTACCACAGATTACACTCAGTCCTTTTGGCAAAGCAACACGCAGCACAGGGTCAGGGTCAAGGTCATTAGGGTCAGGGTGTAGTGGTTTCTTTCTGCTACTCCTTGTTCCTTACTCTTTTCTTCTGTTCTTCCTTGCTTCTTACTCTTTTCCGGCGCTCTGGTGTGGGTCCTCCATGGGCTACAGCCTGCTCATGGAGTTCCTGCTGTGGCATGAGTCCTCCAGGGCAAGTATTCATTTCAGGTGACTGTTGTGGGATCAGCTGGAGCTGACTGGGACTGGCACAGGGCAGCCTTTTACCTCCTCCCATAGAGGTCACCCCTGCAGAACTGCCTTCCTCCATCTACCTGCTACCAAAATCTTGCCAAAGACATCCAATACAATCTATAAGCTCAGTTCTTAGCTGAGCAGAACAGAACACTTAAGACAGGTCATTGTATGGTAGGAATAACACTACACCCTTTATTTATGCATTGCATTAAAGATTGTCTTTAAAGGTATCTTAAGAGACAGGATATGGGGCCACTTCTATCCATGGTCTGACTTGGTATGTTACATTAATTTATTTAATGTCATCTTGCCCTACTTTATTTCAGTCTTTCCCTGAAGATTATGGGGAGTCCAGAGGTTGTGCAGAACCAAGCAGAGGAACACACCTCTGTCTTTGGAAGTGGAGAAGCATGGTCCCCTCCTGGGACCATGGAGGTGGCAGTGTTCAAACCAAACAGCTCCAGGGTAAGGCTATATCAACACATAATCTTAATTTGTTAACATAATTCTGGAATTAAACAAAAAATCTTAAAAACCTTTTGCCATCTTCATCCCCATGACCAAAAATCACCACCATTTCAATAGCATTAATCTGCTCGGTTATTAAGCTGTTAAATGAGTAGATATTATTTTTCTCAGCTTATTTTCTACTCCTCTTCTAGCTTTAATAGCTATCTGCCCAATATGAGAGTTGTTCCATTTCATTACCTTCCTCCTGTTTTTTTTCTTGAGGTGGAACTAATGCAATGCAAATCGTGATGCCTGTCTCTGATTTTTCTATTAAGAAGCTTAGGATTCTGTACAGCCTGCGTTGTTGACTGCAGAGCTAGAAATATATTTAAATTTATGATGAAATCCTGGAGTTTGCAGTATATCAAGTTGGGTGGATTTTTTTTTTCCAAGCAAGTAATAATATTCAACAATATCCAAGTCTTTGATGGAGGCCTTTTCTGCAAAGTATGTTATACACACTTTTCAGTTCTATTTCTGCCTGATGCAATTCCATAGCAGCTGCCATATAAAATTTATGACATGGAGCTAAGCACAGTACAAGCTCAGCTGGGCACTAAAGCTGCGACAGTGCAGTGCGAACAAGTTCACAGACACTGTTGAACTGCTGTTTGGGAGTGGTGAAACCAAAAGTAGGAAATTGTTGACTGAGTTGTATCACACCAGAAGCATTGGGAAGGTAACTATTGGCACATACTGGTGCCTGGAGAGCTAGAGTTACTTTAGCAATCAGAGCAATTTCCTCTTCAAGTAAAGAGGAAATAATTTTTGGATTAAACTCTGCAGCATGAGTGTATGCTGTTCTGAGTACGTAGTCTGTGCTGGAGATGCTAAAAAGTGCTGCTTTTGAAAACTGTGAATGAGCTATGGTGTGTGTCTCCACTGAGGCTTTGGATGTATTTGTCCCTCACTTTTGCTTTTATTTCACAGTATAAAATTTAAAGGAATTTTCCAGCCTGTTTTGTTCAATGGCCTGATCCGTCGTATCAAAGATATTACTCCTTCCACCTCTGTCTTAAAAATAGTGAGTTTCTTTACCTTAGTATTTTGAAAGAGGGGATGTTCTGCAGTCTTACTTTTTTGATGGTTAGAGACTTTATTTTAAAGTGACATTTTCAATGTATGCATAGCCAGACTCTCTACATTTATAAATCAGTTATTCTTTCCCTGCAGCAAATGCAAGAATATAAGATGTTTTCTCTTGAGAATTTTCCTTCACTTTTTGCAGAAAGCAATGCTATTCCTAGTCCACTTTTGCTTTAATGCCTACTGAGCCAAACTCTTTGCCCAATCTATGATAGCACTGGTCTTCCTGATAGCAATGGAAGAGACTGATGTAGTTCTATAGTCACATCTGCGCTGTCTTCCCCTATACAAAAGACCAGCTGACTTCTTTGGTTTTGCACTGTTTTAATTTTTTCTGCTGGCTTAGCTCATCGCGAAACTTGGCAGTTCCTATCCCTTCCCTGCACTCCGTCTGCCGAGAACTTGCTTTGCTGATTGATCATTTTTATTTTTTTTTTCCCCTGCAGCCTTTTCCTTATATGTTGCAGAGGAAAGTATTCACCAATTTAGGTGTCTAAAAAACACCTAAAAAGTTTAGGTGTCTTTTTCTCCCAAAAGTTGATTTCCCTTCTTGGAATATGAGCATCATCACCTGGATTAAACTTTAACTCCTTCACTAGAATGTTGCCCTCATCCTTCCATAGAGATGTCTGTCGGAAAATGAATAGAAGTCACCATTTTAGGAAAGGGAAACTCTAAGGAGGTTTGGAAATACAAAAGAAATGAAACGTGTATAATACAGGAATTTGCAAGGCAACAACAAACATTATTCAGGTTACTATTGCCAGGAAGTAAGATTTGGCTTTGCAGCAAGGCCTGTAGGAAATCCTACAGAAGTGTTAGACCATGAACATATTTGGTAACTGTGTCTGAAAGGAAACCCTCAGGGCAAACCTGACTTGTGAATACCCTGTGACACTGAAGAGAACCTTAAATAACCCTCACAATTCAGGAAGTATCAGAGGATACAGATGTTGTATGAATGAATTGGTTGGGTGCATGGAAGGAGGATGAGTCTGATTCTTGAATGGGACAATCCACTTCATCAGAAGAGAAATAATTATGAGAAAATCTCTAAAGAAAATATATATATTCTTGTGCTGAGTTCAGAAAAAAATCATTATGTATCTTGATTTAAAAGATCTCACTCTTATATGTCAATGACATAATCAAGTTCCAGAGAAACTGATGGAAAGTTCTATAAGAACTGAGATGGTCAAACTCATCATCTTCAAACAGTAACACAGTATGATTCTTTTCTTAGAAGAACATGTGTAGAGGGTTTTGTTAAGGTAAATGAGTGGGTGGTCTAGGAAAGCTGAATTTGTTTCATCCTGGAGTTGTGTTAGAGATCATTGCATCTTTCTTTGTTGTGAGGATGAAAAGGCTGTGCAATACATGAAATTCAAAGCTGTGTGAGCAGGTAAAACACAAGAGGAAAGGTATCAGCAGACTATTTTTCTATTTGGATTATGTAGTTCTTCAATCTCATTTCAACACCTAAGAGATGATCCAGATGCAATCTTTGGCTGAGAAATTACATATACAGAATGATGTGGAGAGGCTTTCTATTTTGAAGCTGTTTGTTTACTCTTTTTCCTTATGTCCACCACTGGCTATTCTCAGCAGATGTTTGCCAAATTCACTCTTTGCCTGGCCAAGTACAGCTGTTCTGATACTGCATTCTCAAAATTCCTTGAGCATGGATATCTGCAGACTTGGTCTGTGTGAGGAGTTACAATGTCTCTTAGAAGGAGCATTTTCAGCATCCGCAGAAAGTCAGCTCAGCCATGAGCTGCACTGCCTCTGGGTCCCAAACAGCAGGATTACATTTTGGGAGTGGAGCTTGCAAGATGGGAATGTGGAAGCCCTTGTGCAGAGTCCAAACCCAAGACTCAGACAGCTTTTAAGGGCCAATGGGAGGAAATACAAAGCAGTCAAAGGAGAGCTGGAGAAATGCACCTGATGTCTTACAAGCTACATGCAGTGCCTCATGACCCAGATCTTTTTTGCCTTACCTTACAGGCCAACACCGAGTCCTCTCAGGACTCATTTGTCCTGAAAGGACTTGTAACACAAGGGTTTTAAACCAGTACAATATGCTGTGGCAACTGGTGTAGGAAGCTACTTTTGCATGTGAATGATTAGTGTGACAAGCTCTGACTCATGCTGAAACCACTGGGAATACTTGGAGAAGTAACAGGTTGCTACCATGAGCAAAGATTTTGAAATTTGCATCTACTGCCCTGTAACTCTGTACTTGTCTGGGATCATTTTTATGAGTCATTGCTGGTTTTACCACTCATGAATACTGTGATTCCCCCAAAAAAACTCATGCCACTTAATTGTTATTAATTGTTATTAACTCATGCCACTTAATTGTCAACAATTTGTAATTCAGATATCACACGTATATATATATATGATCAAATTCAACATGTGTTTAAGATAGCTGTTTAAAATACATTACTGAGGCATGCTGAGCTACAAAAAAACCCCAAACAACAAACTCTAGCATTTTTGCTAACTTGCCACGTTTCATTATTTTAGTGCTGTTTGAATGGATTTCTGATCCATATTGATTGAAAAACATGTGAGCAAAGTAGGTCAAATCCTTGCTGAAATACTGTCAAGGCAAAACATATAAGACATTGAATTCTACCAAACTTCACAATGTGTTTTTAACCATATTTGAAAGACTGGGGTTTTTTTCCCAGCTGAACCACAGGGATGTCAGTGATGCTGTATACCCGACATAGAAGTCAGGTACCAGATACATGACAACAGTGCTCTGACTCTCCAGCACAAGTATCTCATTGATGTTTTCCTTTAGTTTGGAAAAAAGCTGGTTTTAAAAATCTGTCTCTGGTATGAAAATTATCCCATCTGATGCTTGGTGTTGAAAGAACATAATCAAGCCTGCCAATTCACACTACGGTGAAAAAATAAAGATTATTTGAGATTCAAAACAATGGTGATAAAACTATGGTTCATATGTTGATGTTTCCATGACTTTTGACCTAGACAACCGGTGACACCCTGTATGAAATGCCAGGACAATATCACAGTCCTAATTAAATGCTGCCATTTTACTTTGAGAGAATTTTTATATTATTATTTGATTTTTAAAAATCCAGATAAAGGAAATTGCTACAGGCAGGTTACGATTTTAATCATGTAGGTCATATATATTTGTGCCTTAGTATGACCAAGTGACCAACACAACAAACAAAGCATGTTATAGATTCTCTGCCTACTGGAGATACTACGATAGTATTGCGGTGTTGCTTCCTTGGCAAGTGTCTGAACTGGAGGTATGCTGCTGTACAGAGACATTTCAAACCCAAGTCTTTAAAGCTAGAGACACACTCAGTTTCCATTAAAACAATCCTTGGCTTCAGAGGGCATTAAGCCACCTGACTACCTCTGAGAATTTACACCCAATTGACCTATCCGAAGTCAGAAAGGAAAGCAGAGGCGAAGCAAGGGCCTCCTACATCACTGTTTTGTGCTCTAAGTAGCACTCACCCTCTTGTTCAGTAACGAGACCATCTGACAGCTCTTGGGAGTTCAGTCCCAGCATCATGAAGGACTCGACAAGTAAGCTGTTTGGTGGGAACAAACAACTCTAAAATTAAAGACCAGAAATAAGCAAAAAGCAGAGCATGGGGTAAATGTGAATTCATTTCTAAAGCCAGTAGTCTTGGTGAAAAGTCATGGGCCATTACAGTTTACCCATCTCTTTTTTGAACCTGTTCACTTCTACTATTATCACACAGAAGAGAGAAGCAATCATTGCCTTTGATATTTGTTATATTTTTTTTGCCTCTACCTTTCCTGCGAAAAAAGGAAGAACTGTAGAAGGCAAGTTGTGTCTAACAGGTGTGATCGGCCTGGTGTCAGTTTGCAGACTCTTGTTCTTATTCTGCCTTTCTCTGCTTACAAGTCCTCTATCTGGTCTTATCTTCCTGTGAATGTGCTTACACACCAATAAAATCCCCTCTCAGTCTACTTGTAGAGAAGCTAAACAGGTACATCTTGCTAAGACTCAAACTGTAAGGCACTTTCTCCAGTCCTTGAATAATTTTTGTAGCTCTCCCATCAATGTCATCTACAAATTTTACCAGGAGCAGTTCTGTGTTAGACCTTAGATTATTGTCAGAATGCTGCAGAGCATTTTATCTGTCATCCACCTGTGTAGGAACATTTATTCAACGACCAGCATTCATCTCCATTCGAGACTGCTTCAGATTTTCCCTCCACTAATCCTTTGCCCATTTATCATCACTTTGTTCATATTACCATAGAATAATTTAGCTTGGAAGAGATCTCCAGAGATCATCTAATCTAACCTGCACTCAAAACAAGGCCAGCTTTAAAGTTAGAGACACCTATTGTGCAGTGCTGCTCTTTAAAGAGTGTGTTGTGCTCAGTCAAACACATTATGGTCTACTCTATTTTACCTTCACCAACCAAACAATGCTTCAATGAGGATATGAACTCTGAAGTTCCTTCCACACCTGTTTTTCTGTGTTTCTAATGACCTGAAAGTTGTTAGACAAAACCTATTCTCCATCATCTAGTGGACTGATATTTATTGTATTTCCCATTAACTGAACCTCATAGCAACAAGTAAACAGGAAACTGTTTGGTGGGAAAATTTGCACTCATTTAGAAACAAAGGAGTTTTTGCTCTACATCACTCTTCTCGTTTCCCTCCCTTTTCCACGATATTTGAGATTTTTCTATTATTTTCTCAGCATTTCCTTCCCATTGTAGCTCTTAAACTTCTCACCCTTTGTATTTCATCAGTGCTCTCTTTGGAGATCTCAGGGGTGAACTTACATAAACTGACTAATGTTCACAATGCACAGTCTGTGCTATGCGTTAGCTCTAGAGCCTCAGGTGTTTTAGCCAGAGCCATATAACACATGCTGGTGTATACTTCACTTTCTGTTTTTGAGAAATTACACCAAGTTCTGGGGGGAAACCAGTGCAGAATCACCTTAATGACCAGAGTCCAAGCAATGTCACAGAGTGAGATGTGCTGATGAAAATTTTCCTCCATACATCTCGGTGTTTTAATTTTTGTGCTCCATCCCATAAACACTGTTTTCAGACCTCAGGTTTTTTCTGAATGTGTGTAAATTGAACTTTAGTTTAATAGATCAGCTGACTACTACTGTTGTGACTCACGGTGAGAGAGACTCCGAAAGGGCAGAAATACGTGGGAGCCCTGCAGAGCTACACCTGTGCAAAAACTCAGTACATGGTCTTTCATCTAGAAACAGCCTGTTTTATCTGACTTAGAATAGCTACAATGAGCAAAGTACCACAAAGTGGAAGAAAAGGCATCAGAGGGGTAAGAGAGACCCACAGTTCCGCAGGGAGACTGCCTGAAATCTTTGGCTATGCCTGTGCTAACAAATTCCATGGGACTGGGGCCTGTTCTCTGGCCAGACCAAGTGGCACAGCATGGCTCACCTCTCTTCAACTCCTTTCTTTTCATCTGGGAACAGTCTCATCTTGTCACTAGTGCCTGGTGGGCACAGAAGCAGTTCCCTAGTCCTGCATTTCTGTCTGATTAAAATACTAATTAGCTAGCACTATGTGGTCCCCCTTAGTGGCTAACGAGACACAAGGTTACCCTGATCCTTATGGTCTTTACCCTCTGCCTTTGGAGCTGGAAATGCCACCTGGTAGCCATCCTTTCCATCCCACAGATTTGCAATCCAGCTGACGTGTGAACTTCTGTGGCTGTCTGGTTCTTCAGAAATCTTCACTTAGGAGAATGTCCTTTATGGAATGTGTATGAAGGACCCATGAATGTATAAGTGGCTTAATTTATACAAGTACACATGGAACCTATGCATACTATAAAAGGCTTACTTCGCCCTTTCTAGTTCTGTTTCTGGTCTGCAATAAAGCATACTGATTCCTTTCCACACACCCTTTTTCTAAAAGGCCACTTGCTTTCGTAATCCTCCCCATCTTCTTTCGTTGCAGATGATCAGTGAGAAGAAGAAATAGATAATTGCCCAACTTTCAAGTTAGGCAATTGTAAGTATCATTATCTTCAATAATATTCTTAAATTACATTAAGAGTACTCATAGAAAAGGATGGAGGTAGATGAGTTTGGAGCAGAGAGGCCAAGAAGATGAAAAGCTGGAGCTGTTCTTTGATGACCATTGCAGTTCCAACTTTCTTTCCAATCATTGTTGCAAATTTTGGGGGTTTTTAAGTGCTAGGTCTGACCTGTGCTATTCACTTGATTCAGGGAATATAGAAAAAATTGAGTAGATTCTCATCAGCTGTTGGTTCTGACGTTAAGCAAATTGTTTAACATCCCAAAACTTTCCAGCAGCATTAGCAGAGAGTAGTCAGGCTCCAGCTTATGTCTTTAACTTTGCAACAGGGTCCAAAATGTTCTTACAGTCTTCTGAATACCTGTGGTAAGGACAACAGCTTGTTATGATGGTATACCAGTGAGGGTAGCTGGTAGATTTGGTGCTTGGTAATGATCAGAAAAAAGAATAATTACACAGCTAAAGGGGAAAAATGCTTGTTGCTCAGAAGTGGTAGGCTTTCTCCTTGTGGTTGTACAGCAGAATTTCTATTAGCACAGCACTGTTCATTTGTTACCTCTGAAAGCAAGAGCAAGCAAGTTTAAACTTGAATTTCTTTCATTTTATATAGGCCAGAGGCACAGTATTACTGGAAGCTTTTTTTACTGTGAGATGTGCCACAAGGATGTGAGGCATGAGAAAGGGTGTGTTTTGGAAGACTGCAGCTGAGCTGGGTAAGGGCCACTGGCCAGCTTCCTTTTCACACCAAAAGTGCAGCTGGCTTGTCATACAGACCTAAGGCCAGCTACGGATTCAAGCTGCTAATAATATGTTATTTTTCTCCTTCAGGCCCCTTTACAGCTTTAATTAAATTGTACTTGCATTTGCAAAGTTTCGCTTCCCGGCATGTGCAGTTTTGTCCGTTCAAATGCTTTCATGCCAGTAGAAAAATTACAGATCTACCTTAACTACACTTGTTAAGGCATGGGCCCAAAGCTCATCTCAGGCAGCTACTTGGAGTTAGTGCAACCACAGAAGTCTTCAGCCCAGAGATGGTTTGCCCGACAGGAAAAGACGGGAAGGACAGAAGATTGGGGGAAGGAGACTAAGGTTACCATAATTTCTCTTTCAGTCCAGATTCACAAAAGAAAGGAATAGCAGACCGTAAGTGAAAGTATTAAGAGACCATCTATTGCAATACTGTTCAGTCTCTGTGCAATCACAGTCTACCTCACAGAGCTTCTAAACCTCTGACCTCTGTCAAAATATCTATAGACAGAAAATAGAAATGATGCTGAGTTTCCACTTACATGATATTCAAATCTTGGTCACAGAGTAAGGTGACCAAATTGTTTACCTTTGGATGCACATAGAGCACAATTGGATTGCAATGAATTTCAGGAACTGGCAACCAGAGTGTATTTGAGGTGAGTGACCTAGAAACAAACTTGGTATCTCATTACTGTAAGCCATCCAGTATGATTTACTTAGTGGGACAATTTGCGGCCCATCCTGCTTTCACAAACTGCCAGAATCTAATAGTTTTTTGACACTGACCTGTGAAATGTTTAGCTGACACTTTAAATGAGGAACATGACAAAAATAACAGAGAAAGCTTTAATTATATGGGATTATTCTTAACATGTACTAAATTTTCCATAACCTCAGACTCAGGACTCAGCATTTCTGATTTCAGTAGTTTGCAGTCAGATAATATGATGACTGTGAGCAGGAGGGATAAATTTAGATCTGAAGTGAATGACATACATTGTAATGAGGTGCAGGCAAGGTAAGGGATCATCAGCAATGAGTTATTTAGATGGAGATGAACTGAAGTTTATCCAGGAAAGATAGGGCAAAACAGTGTGTTTGAGGATAGATATTTCCATCACTTTAGGAAATCACAAACAGGCGTTCTATTCCACATAATACTGAAAATGGCTGGTTAGCCATTTTCAAAAGATCACTGTGTAAGTGGCAAGGATATGGCAGAGCTAAACGTGTGGGATTAAGGAACGTGGCAGCTCCATGTTGAAGGAAGATGTGGCAAAGAAAGATATTTACTTTGCAGATCTGTAAGAGCAGTTTAATAGAAGAACTATGCAAATATGCTTCCAGATAGGACAAATTATTTTAAAATTTTGTTACGTTTTTTCTGGGCCCCAAACAGAAAATGACTATTAAAAATCAAGTAGACTGGTGCTCCTAAGAGAAGGACAAGTCAGTTTTGATCACAAGATACTTGCGTTCTTGACTGCTGAAGAAAGTGAAGGAAAAAATGTCCTAAACTTTAATAATTTTTAGAAATAGATTTCCTATTCACTTATTTTTCCTACCTGTGTTTGGTATAACTGTCAATTGTCTTAATACTCATAAATTTCTATTCTTTTAGCTTAGTGTTAAGGGCATTATGCATGTATCCTATTGTGTGACATTAGTAATCTGGTCAAGAATCTACATTGTCCCCTACCAGATGAATTTTCGAATAGTGTGGAAGCAATCCTTATTAATAAATCTGAGATAAAAGGTCGTGTCAAAAATGTCATTCTTCAGAGAAGTAATAATTTGAGAACTTCTGTAATGACTGCTGTCTCAGTTGAGTAACAAAGCTGAAAACTGAGCAGCCAACCTCCCCCTTCCTTCTGTGCCAGGTGGTGTCATTAGCTGACTCTCGGTACTGACACAGAAAGTGAAGAACCACCTATCTACTATCAGAAGGTTTTCCCTGCAAGTGCTCATGCAAAAAGCACTCCGGGTGACTATTAGATGATTCACCAGTTATCACTATCTGAGTCACGCATCCCACTGAGTGGGTGAGGCTATGAACTCCTTTGTCTTCTGACATGCTGATTTGCCACTACAAAAATTTACTGTGTGGCACCCAGAGTTGTCACAAATCTGTGTGAGGAAGGGATGTGGCAGAAGTTCTGAGGAACAAAGACCATCATGGATGGTCAACTGTTTGAAGACAGAGACCTGGAGGAGAATTTCTGCTTTGTTGGAGCTGACTGGCCATTTGCCTGCAAGGCTCAGTGCCTCTGGCACACTTGGCTGTGGTGGTGGCAGTGAGGAGCCTGGTACAGGTGTGACTCGGAGAACACCCAATGGAGAGCTTCTTACAGCTAAACACAATAAAATAAAGTTTTATTCTCAAAAAAGGAGGTTGTTCTGCCTCTGTTTATCATGAAAATGGGGGAGCCTTTTGCAATATAATGTGTGGGCCACAGGAGGACTTCTGAGACATAAAAATCAACACAAGGAACAACAGATATTAGCCCAATGGCAGAGACACGGAAGTAATTATTATCAAAACTAGCCTGCACTGCTCAGATTCTTGACCTGTCCCATTAGACATATGTCAGAGTGGAGGAAAAGCTTGCTGAACAGCCTGTGGAGTCCAGGAATGGTGCAATGGTCAGGGAAGTAAGGTAGACATTTTAATACTATGTTAGAAATTCTGGAGGAACAGCAGGCTTTGCTACTTATGCTGTCCTCCTGCTCACATTTGGGCTGAGCCAAAGCTATCACCTGTCAACTGTCAAGAACTCCATTCTGGGGTAGGAAATGCACTTCCTATAAATGTCAGAAAGAGCAACATTGTTCCAGATATTAAATCCTGAAAATACATGCTGCAGAGGAACCAGAGCTGGAAACTTTTGCTGAACATCAATTTGCACTGCAGTCACTGACTGAAAATGGGGAAAAACCAAAAACTGCAAGGTATATCATGAACAATGGGCCAACAGCCTCCTTCACCTGAAGTAGCTGTCTAGGAGGGGAAGTGAGATTTTCCATGAAGATGCAACAAATTTCTTTTTTGTTGGGTTTTTTTTCTGGGCTTGGGTTTTTTGGGGAGGGTGGGTGGGGGGATGGGGTGAGTGTAGTGCTGTTTGTCAGTTTTGCTAAAATAAACATTTTTAATTTATATCAAACCTACCAGCCATATTTTGAGGCGCCACTGAGATCTTCAGAGTCACAGTATGTGGCATCTTTTGGTTAAACTAAGTCTTGTACCACCGAGGCTTCACCTCCTTCTCTAAACTTGGAGAACGCAACAAGATATGTAGGTTTGTTTGCATCTGTTTGTAACTATTTTGGTGGTTTCTATGTGGTAATAATTTGAAATATTTTTGCTTTTCTCCATATAATTTGCCTGTAATATAGCAGCTAACTATATCCTTTCTCAACAACGTAATGGAAAGGTTGCTACTTCAAAAGTTGTTAGTCCATGGAAGAGTTCTGGGATGATTTTCCTGCCTCACAGAGCATTTTAAATGCAGCCTATGTTTTATTATTTTTATGAGAGGCCAGGTGCGTAGGGAGAGGTAATGGCTTGTATTAAGTGATTGATGTGCTAGGGAAAACGACACATTT
Source organism: Machaerirhynchus nigripectus (assembly GCA_013397975.1). NCBI lineage: Eukaryota > Metazoa > Chordata > Aves > Passeriformes > Dicruridae > Machaerirhynchus > Machaerirhynchus nigripectus. The sequence goes on along the minus strand of VZRQ01011077.1, from coordinate 417,501 downwards.
CCAGGCACGCACATCCCTGACTTTCAATGTGACTAGTGAGTACTAAGACACAATACCAAAAGAAATGAGTGACCAAACACTGAAGGTTGAAAGCAAGGAGTTTTAAACTTGACTTTTTTTTTTTTTTGGTCTTTATTCTAGAAATTTGCTGCAATTACCTGGTTGGGGTGATACTGCATGCATAGAGCCAAAAGTTGATTAATGTTAATTTCAGAGCAAACAGAGACAGGAAAGACCAATGTGCTCCACAGCTAAAAATACACTTTCACTGACGGACATGACATCTGTGGTTTTACAAGCCCAAAATTATTTGTGAATAATGATTAGCTGCCCTCATACAATTAACTTGCTTCAGCAGTGACTGGTTATCCTTAAAGGCACCAATTGGTGTTGACTTTCAGACCAGACAAGCTAATCTAAAACCACCTGTAAGTCCAGGTGAGTCTCCTTTCCTCCTAAGACATAGGACTAGAATTGTGCAATAAGACAAGGGTATTTTAAAATACCCATCACAGAGCTGCAAACACCTATTTTTGTGTCCAGGAAACCATCCAAAACTAAGTTTCATTAGAGATACATGGAATTTCTTTTGAAAAATTGTCCTCTCATTTATTTTATGCTTTGCCTATATCCATTGCTCTGAGGGGTATAATTTTACACACAGAATACCTCTAGACATGAGACAGAGCTAAAAGCTGGGATGGAATACTTCATACTTCTGGTCTGATCTCTGTAATCTGGGATTTGTGATTACGCTGATGTATCCTGTACCACCTTCAGATTTTGCTGTAGAGTTACAGCACATCCCTTAGTCTGGGGTTTTCACACGAGGGATAACCCACCATGACCTTCATTAAGATTTTTCCAAACCCTCCTCTCTCCTCAAGGTGGTACGTATAATGAAATCAACTACAGACTCCTTTTGGTTAAATTAAATGCATGGGAAGAAAGTGTAGTCACTTGGGATGAGATGTATCTTCTGCTACCTAAACATGAGAAACATCTAGCCTAAGGTAGTTTTCTACAGTCCTCCTGCAGTCAATGAAGAAAGATGACTCATTCAGAAGACTCATCCAACTTGTTTTAGACACCTCTCTTAGAGTGGGATGAGTCATTCTCTGGAGACACTTATCTGCCTCCATGGATTGCACTTCTATTTTGGACCAGGTACCCAGCTCTTTGGTGGCTGAAATTAGATGAGATGACTCTCACCATCACTGTTATGCAGAACATTAGCTCTTGAGCGTTCCTTTCTCTACTTTCACCATCTTTTGTTTTTGAAATACATGTACCAAAACTGAATAGAATTTGTAAATCTCTCTAGCACTTTAAAAACCTGTTAATACTGCTTCCCCACTTCTGCATCACTTCCCCTGGCTTATACACCCAAAGACAAAATTGGGTCCTTCAGGTACCACATTGTGTGAAAAGCTCACATTCTGCTAAACTTGCCAAGATTGCTGGGACCATGTTCCAGTTATCAGTCTCAAAAAATGTTGATATGTTATACATTCTCCATTTATATTGAGGACTAAGCATGCAAAAATAAAAAAGCTTGCACTTTTGAAGGTGAAAGAGAAGCAGTGTAACCTTTAAATAAAAAGAATATGATTTACCTTCACCTTCTGTATAAAATACACCACGCATTTTATCAATTTCTCTGTCTAATATAAAACTCCACCACAGGTTAGAATATAATTTAGAAGTACATCTGATGCAACAATTCCTAATGATTCCATGATTCCATGATTCCTTTGAATCATGGAATATGGGAGGAAGAGAAGTTTTTTTGTTCCCACTTCCAGGTAATAAGTGACTGGCCTAGTGGCTTGAACCAGTCTCAGAATTAGAGCTCATCCACACTGTTGTTTTTCAACATCTTATCCTTGCTGTTTGGAAAAACTTATAATTTTTTTGTCCTAGTTGTAGTCAAGTGCAAAACAACAAGTACAGGATGGCAGAGGTGTGAATGGCCAAGTAGACTCAGCAGGAGCAAGAATCAAACATGCTAGAGAACACAAAGAAAGTAAGTAAAAAGCAGGTTTAACTAAGAAAATACTTGTAAACATTCATTAAACCTGTTAGGTCTGAGAAAATTTAATATCTAACTTTTAATGTTCACCTGCTGTTTGTGTAACATGAAATAATTTCTCTTTCCTGGCTGGGTAAGATTTACAGCATGAGAATGAATGGTAATTCCTATAATGTGGAGACTAATTCCCTTGTTTACTGAAAATACTGATATTCTGCTAGTCCCAAAACATGTATGTAACACTAAAACCTGATTTCAGTCGTAATCTGAAAGCTCAACTTAAAATTCTCTGCAGTGTGTGTCTATAGTAAACTGGTTAAGTTGCCACATCTATTTTCATTTTGAAGCCAGTGTTGTCTAACCCTTAATCACTTAGAGACAAAGAACACCCATTATGGCCTGTTGACAAATGTTTTATTGCAGAGAAATGGCTCCAGTTGTCAAGTCCTAATTACCAGTGTAATAAAAAATAAAAAATTCTGTGGCATTTTTGCATTTTTTGCAAGGGTCTGGGCTGGGCAGCTGGATTAAGGAAGATAGGGCTACTTGCCTTCAGAAAGTCAAAATTTTATCCTGATCTCTGTCCTTTGTTCCTCTAAGGAAGGAATCTGCATGTTTTCAGCTGCTTGGTTCACCATCAGCCTTGTAGTCCTTCAGTGCACTCAGACATGGAGCACAGTCCTCGGACACTTATGGTGTCAGGGAAACTGATGGAGAAAGGAAGCCAGTGGAGCTGGAAACTGAATGACAAACCTCTGCCTATCAAAAATCTCCAGGGGAAGACCTTTGCCTAGGATTGAGGTCCTGCTATCTGACCCTTCTCAGGCGCGAAATTAGCTTTAGCATGCGTACTTTTGCTTCTGATTTTTTTTAACTGCCCGCCCCAGGAAGAACAGAGCCAGTATTTTAGATTGAGAACACTAGGCTCTTTCTTCCACATCTGTTTTTCCTACTGTCAGATGTCAGCCCTTGCAGCTGAAGTCACCTGGTTAATCTCTCCTGCCTGGCCAAATGCAACCCACTCTGCTTGACCTGTTGGGGTTAAGGACATATAGAAGAGAAATCAACTGGTTGAAGCACCTGTGATGTATGTTGGAGAAGTGATCAAAGTAAAAGCTACTATTTCTAAAGGTATATTGCTGTTTCGTTTTCAATGAGTTGATTCCCCTGGTTTAGCATTCTCAAGTGCAGTACCCATATCCTGTGGTTTGGTTTTGTGCTGTTGGCTTTGGCTGATTTATGGTACAGTCTCTTCATTTTTCCTGCAGCTGCTCCTTAAAGTCAAGCTCCAGGCAAGTGACTGAAATCCTCTCTCCAGCCTGTGTGTTAAAAAACAAAGTCCAAACAGCACACGGGGTTTGTGTTGGCTGCAGCTAGCTGCCAGTAAGCATGCGGGACTTGGGCATCTGTGTGTCAGGCCCGTGCTGAACTCGGTGTGCAGAAATGGTCTGGCTAGTGATACTTCTTTTCCTTATCTTAGAATATCCTTCAGAGAAGGTAACACGGAAAGACAGAAAGTGCCTGAAGCAGTTTGCAGCACAGGGAGTCTGGTTTTTTGGCTTCATATACAAATTAAAAATCTGCGTGAATTGCCCTCTGTGGAGGTGATGTTAACTCTGATGGCTCCTGCCCCAGCACCCAGGCAAGGAGGATGCAGTCCAGCACCCTTTCATAGCGCTGCACTGGGCGTTTCCTCCTGCCCTGTGGCCCCGTGCTCCCGGCACAGCTGGTTGGGGGGACACTGTGATCTGCCATCTACGCTGTGGGGCAAGACCACCCACAGCAAGAACCTGGGAAAGCAGCCAGGACAATTACTCATGGCCTGTATAATAGCTAAGCATGTGGAGGGCCTTGAAACTCTTTTACAGAAAGTGTTAAGCTCTACTGCCCAGCACTCTCCTGTGCCACACCAGCATCTTCTCTTCCTCCTCCTCCTTCCAGTCTGAGTTGATCATTTTGTCATTCTTCCTGCGGGTCTCTAAGAGAAATAGATTGTTGTAAGACAAAATTTGTCCCATGCTAATGAATGCCACATATTTTGCACCCTGTAAGTGCATATTGTCCTCTACTGACTATGAAGAAAACCGATTTTGTTTTAGATACCTACAATTGGGCAGGTGAGTTCTACCTGGTTAGGTTACTGTTTTCCTCTGCAAATGGTGTTTTTACTGCTTAGGCTGTGCTTTGGGAGGTTGCTAAGACACTGAGGTGAAAATTTGTGGTTCTTACGGAAAACTCTCAGTGTAAGACAAAGATGCCCATTTATATCCAAAAGCGAAACACTTAGCTCAAATCTCCAACTATGATTTGGCGGTGCTTTAAAAGTTCACTCTTATTTTCCAAGAATCTGATGCTGGCCAGTTACAATCAGCCCTGGCTGCTCAGAGGGAGGCACTCTAAAAACACCTTCACACTTCTGGACCAGAGGCACATTTCTGGGCTGTGAAAGGGGCCAAGGGCTACAACACAGAAGCACTTGTAGCCTGGAAGACTGTACAGCGGTATTATACAGATAGAAGCGGGTAGCCAACTGTCAGTATAAACAGCTCTCTAATTCTGAGCCTAACTAATGAATATACAAACCTATTAACTCCTGGATGAACAGGGTATCATGCTGGGAAATGCTGATAGTCGGAGGGAGCTGAGACTCAGATCTCATTAGACAGTGCAGAGTCAGTGATCTTGGGGGTGCCAACAGAAACAGCTCACGTCCTTCTCATTTGCTTCTGCAACACGGATGGGGTGTTCTGCATGTGGAAGGAGTTTGGTGTGGATGGAGACTCAGGTTTTGTCCCTATGTAGATGTTAGCAGAGATAGGAGATGGAGCTGAATGCAGTATGGCAGAGGAGTTCTGTTGCTAAAGATATCTAAAGACAAGAGGACAGAGTAGGAAACTTATGGGTCACAGAGAGAGGAAAAAAACAAGATTCTTTAAAGTCATCACACATCACTGATCATCTATTTCTGAAAACTCTGGAGGGAAAAAAGAAGATAATTTTGTAAAAGCTGTAAAGAAAATCAAGAACTGTCTTAGGTCAGATCATTGCATCTGTCAAGAAGACAGTTAAAGATGTGGAAGCTTGTACAAGAAAGGAAGAAAAAAATGGATGTGTAACAGGGCACCTTTGGAAAGGCATATCCAGACAATGTTCATACACCAGAGATAAGGTTAAAGGTTGAGATGAAGGAATTATTGTGCTAGGTAGTCAGCACGATAGAATAATTAAAGGCTGGGCAGAAGGAATATGAGAGGGGATGAGAGTGCAAGAGTTTTGGGGTGTCCAGATAGTTCTAACTGTTGAAATTTAGCTCTCAGAGAAGCTGCAGTCTGGTTATTACTTGGACACAAGACTTGCACTGAGATTTTGGAAGCTGTGTGAACTGCAGATGGGACACGTGGCTAGCTGCTACGGACACAAACAACAAACCCATCTGAAAGCATCTTGCTAGCAGATTCTCTAATTTACAGTACTCTTGAATAGATGTGCATGTCAGCTGCCTTTCTTCCAGTCTGTCAAGTCCGCAACATCCACTTAAATATCTGTGTATAATTACTCTTGGTTTTCTTGAGTTGAAGCCAGGCTAAATAGCCTTGTTTCTGAGAAAAGTTGCTTACAGTCCTGCTCTTAGGCTGCTTATGACTTGGGTGGTTTGGCACTATAGGAAACAGGACTTCTCATGTATTGCATCTGAACTGTTTGTGGAGTTTCTTGACTGAGACTGAGAGGTTTTTTATGTGAAGAGGGGCATCATCTGGGCATGCACTGTCGGTATGTGTGCAAATGAGGGTTTCTGTGTTCATGGGCACGTGTACACAAGACGCCTTATGTAATTCTTCCCAGAACTCCACTGCTCATCTGCTCTGCACAGACATGGCTGCACAGAGGCCTTTTATTGTGCTTTATAAATATGCGCCCTTGTCTTATCCCCATTGGTTCAGTTTCCAAGAACAGGATGGATAACAAACTGCCTATTCTTTCTTTATCTCTTTTTTCACCCTTCTTGGATCCCTTGAGGTTTTTTTCTCCTCTTCAGTTTTCCAAAGAATCTAAAGCATCTTTGTGGTTCTCTCTGTAATGATACCATGTCTAGAGTGCCTGGCAAACCACAAGATATAATATGCACACAAAACTGGAGTATTTGCTATAACATCACAAAAAATGTAACGACATTTAACTAAATTAAAGCCATTTTTCCCAAGATGATGTCCTATGTCAACAGCTTCTTCAGCTGAAATATCTCCTATCTGGCCAAGCCAAGAGCCATCCCAGTGCTACCTGCTGTGTTGTAACCTACCCATCATCATCATGTTTCTTGCTGCCTTTCCCACAATCTGATGACCAACCAGTTAACAGCCATTCCAAAATAAATGTATAAACAGTATCAGTTTAGGCTTATGGTGTTTTTTCCCCATGCAATCAATATTGTTATCTGAGAATTACAGATCCGGTGCTTGGAAAACAAAATGACATTAGGAGTTTCCATTAAGTAATTGGTCTTCACCAGTCCTTTATGTCACTTCTCCCTCAGTGAAAATACTCATCAACTACAGAGTCCATGAGCTTATATCCCTGGTGCCTGCTCATGGTTCAGCCCTGCACCAAGCCCTGTTCGAGTACCTGCAGCACTGCCAGGCTCTAATGTCCAAATAACTCCTGGTTCTCCGGAATCATGGACAATCTGAGAGCTTGGTTCCGGGACACTGCAATATATTTGGACCCTGCAAGGGTATTTAACAAAGTTCACAGATCCTCAAAGCCTAGATGTGTTGCTTCAGTTCTCCCTGGGGCTGCTATCTCACAAACCACCACAGAAAGCACGTGTCTGACAAGTCAGAGGAATTTTCTTGCACAGAAGGAACTTGAATCCAGCTCCTTTGTGTTCCAGGGTGATGCCTTAACAGCAGCTTACTTTTCCTTTCTCTTTTTGCTTAACAGGTTGTAACATGCTTCTGGTTGTCCAAAAAGCTGGTTGCATCTGTGCCTATGTAGTCCTTTCCCCCCGACTGGTCAGTGTTCTGCCGTGTAACCAGCCCTGCCTTTGCAGACAATCTTGGAGTAAGGTGACATACAAATCCCCTTGTTAGAAGGGAGAAAGATGTGAAGTAAAAAAAAAAATATATATAAAAAAAGAGAAAGCTATGATTATCTAAGTATCTCATTTTAGCTTTGATACGACAGTACATGCGTGCAATCATCTAAATTACAATTTATTCATGCATTACAGTTGAATTATAATAATCAGGAAGCAGCATATTGTTAAGCAGAGCCTAGTAATGCAGCTTCATAGATGTTTTTCCTTTGTGCTATTTAAGTGGTCTTGTGTAAGTCTTTCAGAGGAGTTCACTTTGCTCTTGTTGCAGTTCAGGTAAGTTTAACAAAGAGAAAAATAACTCTCCTTTGTGTTTCAGTGGATGAAAATGAACTCCGTATTTCTGGGATAGCTAAAAAAAATTGTCAAACTTTCAAGAATCAAAGAAACTGAATGGAAATGGTAGGAGGAATATAATTTTAAGCTGGTTGAAAATAGGACTTTTTAGGAAGTCAATAGAATTTTGTAGCATCAGAAAACCTATTTAAAACAAGTACAAAAGTGCTACCAGCCCCCTTACAGTTTATTTCAGTATGAGAATCTTTCTAGTAAATAGATATACCCAAGTACTGAAATTTAGGAAGATATATGTAATGCTATATAAATTTCAGGTAACTTCTAAAATGGGATCTCCTCTGCCTGAACTTCTAAGACACTTGTAGAAGATCCCTGAAAGGTTCTATGGCCTATTCTGGTTTGTGATTAGCTTGTCTGTGTGCTTGATACCCCTCCAGTAATGCATGTTCAGTGAAATTTGTAGGATACCCCTGCCGAGATAACAGAGAAAAGGTAACACTTTCTGGAAGGTTTCTAGGTAGTTATCAGTCACAAAGGCATGTGAAGAATATTGTCAGCTCCTGCAAGCACCTTGTGATGTGATTCCCAATGTTCCAAACTCAGTCTGACTCTCCTGGTGGAAAAGTTCTTGCCTTCTAGAAGAAATGCTCTAGCCAGATACTGACCAAGTTCTCCCATTTCTGGGTAAGAGTCTTTGCCCATGTATGCCCAGAACTGCGACCAAGTATAAACCTTCCTGTATTTTTTAAAAATACATTTATATTATCACTTGAAATAGTGTTTGCATTTGGAACTGAGAAGGTAAGAAAGGAAGCTGAAAGGAAAATGTACACCACCACTAGCTGGACAAAGCTTTCCACCAAAAATTACAAGCTTTATCATTAGAGAGAACTAACAGACTTCTGCAATTTTAAATTTTTAATTGACATAACTTTACAGAATGGTAAGCATACTGTGGAACAATGAGAAGTTTTCAGGAAAAAATTTTAGTTAGTGCCTGAATTGTGTATATAGCACGCTGAACTGAAGCCATGGGTAGAGAAACAATGTACAATACTTGGGAGGAACTCCTTCCACAATTATAACAAAATAAAATAAATCAACCCCCTGAGAAAACAAGGTCTGTCAATTTCTTCGTCCGAAGATTGGCCTGAGGCTGCAGGAAGTGTTTGGGCAGCAGCAAACTGGTAATAGCCACAGAGTTGTTATGTACACCATTATAAGAAAGAGGGTCAGGGACTGATCCTGGCCCCAAAGCCAAATGGTATGTGCTGGTCTACGTCTATATCAGCCAGGGCCAGCCTTCTCCATGGCAGGCAGCTGAACAGTACAGCCAGTGACTGACACTTTTCAATTACAGTATTACCAATATATCCAGGAAACAACTGGCCTTTTTTTTTTTAATTTAGAGGTAGTGATGTATCCAGAGGTGATACCACCATCAGCCCCAGGTGGATCACCTCAAACCTCAGTAAGAGTTGGAAATTTCCAAATGTGTCTAGGAAATCACCTTCCTTGCAATTTGGATTCAGACACTCAAGCGCTGAGGCATTAACATACCAGAAACCTGGTAAAGAAACGCCTCTGTAGCCCAAGTTGCATTCCTCTAAGTAGAACAGTCTATCTTTCATCTGTGGATGAAATTCTTTATGGTATGTGAACTCTGACAGAGTTCTCCATGTGAGTCTCCTTCACGAATGAGGTATCCACAAGCTTTTAGAGAAGGCTGATGTTATAGCTGAACAACCATAGTCCCACTTGGTAGAGAGTGCTGGCTCCTTCCCTAAAAACCAGAGCCAAGGGACATCTTCATATGCCCATTCCTCTATTCAATATGGAACAATGTATTTAAAACATACAGTGTTACAATAGTTAATTAGAATTTATGGCATTTTCATGAAAAGCAAGAAATGATGATAAATACATGAATAATGACCTGGGAATGGATCAACTATTTTATCATAAATGAATGTCAATGAAGTGTAATTTTCTGCTTTAGGAGGATTCCTGCACCTGGTAATATCCTTAATAAACATTAATTAAAAGGTTAATCTGTTGTAGAAATTGCTTTTCTCTGAAGCCACCTGAAATCAATTTGAACCCAATTACAAGCAGTTATCTATTGTTTATGTGGTTAAAGATTAGAGAATACATTTCTGCTTGTCAGGAGCCATCAGAGCGGGTTTTGAATGTCATGATCAGAGGTGATTCTGAATATTTGAATGCACTTTAATGAGCATAGAAAAACCATTAGAAAATGCAATCAGTCATATTTGATGATGACTTGACCTTGGAACTTTGATAACAAGGGGTCTAATCATTTCTGTCTTAAGTACCAACAGGATTTGCTCTTGAAATCAATTGACCATTGCTTGTTTACTGAGAGGGTAATCTTCCCTGGCAAAGAAGTATAAATTGCAAAAATACAGCAACTTATATAAGTAGGTTCAGAAAAAACTATCTCTCAGAGACTTGTGAAATATGAGATGCAGCTGAAAAGTGATCAAAGATAATACTCTTCAAAGACATTTGGAGACAAGCATCACTTAGTAATTCACAAAGTTCTGCTCTGCACATCTACTGAGGACTGAGCTGCAAACCACTCTTCAACAGCAAGGGTGTGTGTGTTGCCTTATTTTCATGGAAAAGTGCTTGAGGTTGATAAATGCAGAATTTGCATCCATTTGCATCCCATGTTGATTGAAACTTGCTCTTCCTGCTGGACAGGAAGACCTACACTTTCACACATAACACATCTGAGTACAGGAGCCAGCAGAAGAAATAAAGGGCCAAGGTCTTACTGCCTTTTCCCACAAAGGATGGGAAGAAACTTGTGCCCCTCACTTAAAAGTTACGTCCATATTTCTCATCGTAGGTTTTCACAGAATCACTTACCCTCTAGACCCTTTACTGCCCTTTTCTGGACTTGTTCCAGCACCTCAATGTCCTTCCTGAATTGAGGGGCCCAGAACTGGACACAGTACCAATGGTGGGGCCTCAGAAGTGCCGAGTGCAGGAGAACAATCACTTCCAGAACAAGCAGGTGCCTAAGCTTGACTGTAGTTTCACCCAGATGAGTAACCGGGCTGAAGCCAGAGTATGCACATATTTAAGCACAGAACTTATGCCAAGTGACTTTGGATGCTGAAGATTTAGGCATCTCTTCCATCATCAGTGGAGGGAGAGGGAGGGAGGGAGAGAGAGTTGCAACTTGAGAAAACACTTCTCTTATCCAAAGATAGGCATTAAATACAACTGGAAGCAATTTCCCTCTGGACGGATTGGATTTTCTCTTCATTAACAACAAAAAGAATCTAGAGGAAAGAGCTTAGGATTTGGCTGACTATGGGTGAGATCTTCAGCACTTCGATTCATATACATAGCAAATTCCAGCCTTTCTGTATTCACTGAATTCTGTATTTAGGACAATGACTTTCAAGAAGCCAACAGAATGAATTTAGGCATATGAACTTAAGCAATAGATCATCTCAGGTATTTCTACCAGACCGTCTTATCATAATGGAACAGTCTCAAAATAAATGACTGCCCACTTGGATGGAACAATGACATTTCTGTATGTAATCAGCAACAACATATTCAAGCATATATATTAGAACTCTTATAATGACCTCGTGTAGTTAGTGGTAAAATGCAGGCATGCCGTGGCCATGAAACACACTTTCATTGCACTTGTGATAAGGTGAAGAGGATTTAAAAAGTAAAATCTAATTTTAAAATCCCTTCGTCCAGTCTTAAAAGCTCTTCCCCCAAACCTCTGAACACATAGAAAGACAAGTTTTCTTTATAGGCACCATGATGCATTTCTTGGCTATATTTTGTGTAATTTGATAACATTTGTAATATCCAAGTAGATTCTTAACCAGAGAAATTATCACTGATTATTTGAAAGTAAATGAAATTTGGCAAAATCATAATCAGCTTGTTGATGGTAAAATTTTCCATTCCATGATCCAAAATGCTGAGTTCCCATTAAATCAGGTGGTATAAAACTTCCAGCACATATAGTAGAAGGCTGGAATTGAACGAAATAATTATGAATGACCTGGGTTATTTTAGGTATTTATTTCCACCGTGGGAATGTCCTTTGAAATGAGCAGTCTGACAGACAACCTCAATGAGTACATCTCAACAATGAAAATAAGTACAGACTGTACTTTGTTCAAGCTGGGCAAGCACCAACAGCACCTGAGAGGACAGGGGGAAAAAAATCAGAACATCATTTCTCACAATGAACTTCCAGTTCAAAGTGTCTGAGAGCTTTGCAGAGGTTTTGCAGAGAAGTATTGTAATTCAGTCCACAAAACTCTCTGCAGGTGTAAAATGTTGGCTGCACAGTCCAATTGACAATTACAAGGGAAACTTACCCTCTGGCACGTGCTTGCTCCTGGGAGCCACAGTGGCAGTGTGTCCCTGGCTGTGTTCCAGCACAAGGACTGGGGGGACTGGTCGCTCTGGCTGTTCAGGGTTTTGGTGAGAAAAGTGTCTTTTTTTGATTAAAATTCAGCAAATTATGTAACAAAGGAAAATGAAATGTAGGGAGGAGTTTACCTGCTGTCTTTGTCAATGTATCAACAGATCCATCCATCAAGGTCCATCCCATTACAGACCTTGGTGCTGTTGTGCGCAATTCCCAGTTTCAGTTCCACCTAATGTCTTTTAGTTTAGTACGAATTAAGTTGGTATTATCTTGTGTGTTGACACCTTGATTACAATGCCCAGCTACCCTCACATTGCACATTATAATGCACGTTTTTATTTCGTTTTACAACACCATTGGGCTGTTAAAGAGCAAGTTGACATTTTCCATGTCAAGTGTCTGTCTGTGATATTGCTACCCTGTTCCAAGGACTTCTGAGAGTTTAAGGGAAGATTCTGTATTACATCTTGGTAAACCTTTTCTTTCTGAAGTGCTTGCATTCCCACAAGAGATGGGGAAAAGGCTTGAAATTTGTCAGGAGGGGGCGTCTGAAGTAGAAATACACCTTTTGCTGTGCCCAGGATAATCTGCACCAAGTTTGGCCAAGTTGCAAACCTTTGAAGAATGATTTTATAGACTGCTGGCAGCAAAGGACTCTGACCACGTACAGCATGTCTCCCTATGGAAGGAGGGGCAGAACACACACTTCCCTGCAGTCATGGGCACAGGATGTGCTAGGTTCATCGTAGGTCTCTCTGGGTGTTTCCTGCCTTCTTTCAGTGCACACCATCCTCCTCTCCATTTGCTGACTCTGAGGAATTGAGGGAGAGGGATGTGTGGAGGGGAGGGCCAAATGAACCTGAGATGAACAAGGGAGAAAATCAGCAAGGAGGCTGAGGGCTGAGAGAAATCAGTGGGGAGGAGAAGACAAGCGTCAAAGTGACAGGCTGAAGGTGATGAGCAAAGACAAAAAGAAACAAGCCTGAAGAGACTCAGAGACTCAGCAGAAGACTGCTTCTTTGTAGTGGTGTTGGGAAGAGACCCCCAAACCCCTTCTCCTGCTGTCAGTGATGGTCTGCAGAACACACTGGACAGACATTGCCTCTCCAGCAGCACGAGCTCTTGAAGGGCACAACAACCTGCCATGGCTTCCTACCAGCACTCAAGGCAGGGCTCTGGATGGGAAAGTCAGGGGTCTCACTCATCCTGGCCAGCATGGACAGAGGGTGCTCTAGGCTGCCATTTGCCTGTTCTGTCTGCTCCTGCCCTTCTTGGCTGAGGAATACTGACACACAAAATGGCCTGAAAGAGCATTTATTCAGGCCATAAAGTCAAGCATTTCAGTGGTACAAAATGCTGCAAACACAGTTGCTGAGCAACTATAGGCCTGAACCTTAATTAGTGCACACACCTTAGGAGCCAACCATTAATTACACGATCACATGCCATTTTTTCCCCCCACAAGTTACAAAAGATTAATTGGCTGAGCAGTCCTGAGCATGTTTTATACAGATTCCTTGGACCTCAGCCCAGCTGTTACCCAAGAGAGGTATGCACAGAGCACTCAGCCATGGACTTGTTCTAGCAGACCAACCTGCGCAGAGCGCACAGGGAAGGGTTTATCCCACCACACACATTTCAGTGCCGGTCACAAAGTTTCTGCTAAAAGGCAGTGTTGTATAAGAGATTGTCTTTTTAAAAGTTTACTGAGGGATCCGTGAGGTCATAGGTAGATTTCTTGTCCCAACAAACCCCCCTGAAAACAGTTTCTGGTTCTCTTCCCGTGAGAAGACCCTGGAGCTGCAGCTGGGAGCTAATTGGCTGTCGTCCCTCACAGCTCCTCCTGTCGTACTGGCAACAGGTAGGAGTTTGGTCAGAAGTGGGGCTGATCCTGTGGTATTTCACTAAATCTTCAGCCAAGGGTTTGCCAGCAGCAGCTGGGTGAACTTGGCGTGACCTTAAGGGATGTCTGCAGAGCCAGGGGCGCTGTCACACCCATGGTGCAGCATGTACTGAAGCAGATCATCTGTCACAGTACTTAGCACCAATCTAGGTCAATGTACACAGTGTAAGTGCACTTAGAGGTGAATGAAAGGCTGGAACTGGCAGATAAGAGGCTAAGATCTGATGTGCAGGGGTCCTTCCCCATGGATACTAATCTAACTTGGGCTCTCTAATGTTTGCATAATTAACCACAGTGACTTAATCCAGGTTTCCCTGAATCTTCAGAAGACCTTTCCTGCTTTCTCTTTTGCCATGTAAGAAACCCCAGTCTTCCTTGCTCATGGTTGAGAAGGGCTTGTTAAAAGATAACATCCCTGTGTGAATGCAAGCATGGTCACCAGATCCTGCTCACTCAACGGGGGTATGTTCTGCAAAGATGCCAAAGCATCAGCTCTCTGGTTGTGGGTTTTCCATTAGTCACATGCCCAGTTGTCAGCCAGATTAAAATAAATAAACACATATACTCACTTGCACCTCTCCTACAATCTCAGCCAGGCCCTGAGATTCATATTTCAACCCATCCTCACATTACTCTTGCTCCTATTTCGTGGGAGGTAAACCTTCCTCTGCCCTTTCTCCCAGGAGCTGCTTTACCCATGTGTTCTGCTTCCTACTGCTGCTGCCTCATCACTTACGAATCATGTTACTGACGCTTATCTTGGCCACAGGTTGCATCCCTTTTCCTGCCCCCTTCTTAGCCTCACATTCAAAAGCAGGAGAAGGAGGATAGCCAGTGCTGCCCTCCATTCCAGGTCCTAACCCGACCTCCCACGCTCCTTGGCTCTTTCCTTAATCTACTCCTGAGGTAAATGTTGTACAAGAGATAAGAGTCTTCTTCCCTTTTGTCAAGGAAGTAAGAAAAAGTATTTTCAACAGCTCAGCCTGGGGATGTCTTTTCTTTGACTCCCTCGGTAGCTTCTTCAGTGATTGACTGTTTTCATCCAAGCTTGGCAGTGGGATAGCTGCAAACACAATTATCTTCCCACGTAAATCAGCCCTCCCCACTCCCCCATCTCTGGGGACAAGAGTGACCACACTTCAAATATCTGAAGGATCTTTTACTCCCATTTGATCCTTACAGCTGATTTCTTTTCCGCTGAATGGAATAACACCCAGTGTGCTGCCAAAACAAGGAGAAGGAGAAAGACTCTATGGAGGAAGGGAGAATTTTGAAGATGCATGTGAAGGAAACAGAAAGCCTTCACATAAAATAATTTCAAGCCCTTCAGAAACATAAATCCCAAGGCACTTCATTGTTTACCTGGTGGTATTTCTGCATGGAAAGAACCTGTGCCTTTATTATCAGTGATGAGACAGATCATCACAAGTTTTTAAAATAAATCTCTCCCTCTCTCTGTCACATTCTTCTGAAATGGTGCATATCCTTGAAGCATTTGTTTCTCTGAGAACATGAGGTACCGCCAGAAAACTACTCAGATCATTTATTACTCCTGAATATTTAGAAATCGTTAACCTTTACACACTCCACCCAAGGAAACACTGGGAGAGGCTGTAGTATTTTTTTAACTCTTTTGCTTCTGCTCCTCCTTTTAACCTCTCATTCTGTGGCACATCTGCTTATGACCAGGCAGCTTTATATGTTTTATGATCTGGGTGATTCAGGAGAGATGTAAGGATAAGGAAGACACGGTTTTGCTTAGAGGCAGAGAGATCCGTGCTGAAGGCTGTTTCCACTCTTTAAAGCATTAACACATCCAGATGTTACCAGAAACGGTGAATAGGTTCAGTTAGAATGCACAACAGATGGGATCTTTGCCCTAAAGTCTTTCAGGGTCAAAAGCCAAACCCATTCCTTGTTCTGCTATTTCATGTGAAATTAGAAATGGAAATAATAAAACAAATCAAGAGGCTATTTTCCCTCTATTCCTTATAGACAAAACCCATTGGCAGATTTTAAGCCTGAAAAACCCCATATACAGTTAAACTTTCCCACTGGCTGATGAGCAGTGGAAGACAAAAGCGGACTGGGTGAATAGCTCCTTATTTCCTGGACTTAAGTCTGAAGATCATTTCCAGATGTACCCAGTTCCCGGCACCACACAGCTGGATCCCACTTGCCTCATGCCCAGTGAGAAGTGGTACTTTGGCCAGCTCAGCCACAGGGTCCTGGCTGCAGCCTACAGAGACCAGTGATAGAGGCTGACATTTGCTCTTTGGCCCTGCCTTCAGGGCACATAAGGACCACACCAAAGGCAAGACCTCTCCTCCCTTTCAAGCCCTGCATGAGTTATTATGAAGAGAAGACCAGTGCATTTTTGAGAAGAACGTGGTTTTGAAAAGGCATTGGTATTAAGAATATTGTTGGCAAAATAGCATTATTATTCCAAAGTTTTTCAGGATGTGAATTCAGATAATAGGTAAGTGGGGCCAGGTGAAATCCTTGGGATACTGGTTGATGTTGTGTAAAATGTTTTGTGAATTAAGCCTGAAATCTAGCAAAGAGTTTCAGCCAAAAACAAAGAGGGTAATTCTGAGAAATTGCAGTCAATGCAGTGTGATGATTTCAAAGGGAAACAGCTCAACTTTTCGGTTTGAAACATTTGTTTTTGTTTTGAGGTTTTCCTGCCTGCAATAAATAAAAAGGGGTGAAAAGTTTAAACACAAAAATGAAGTGTTTTGTTTCAGGTTGAACCAAACACTTTGCTTGATCCAAACTGGAATTTTGGGGTTTTGTTGTTTTACCAAGAAAATACAGTTTAGTTTCCTGTCAACCCAAAACATTTTTTGTAATTGTAGCCTTTCTGTGCTGAATTCAAAAGACAGTTATTCCTCTACTGCTCTTTAGGGAAAAAAAAAATTATTGGGAATTAATTAATTAATTAATTATTGGGAAACGAGGTGAAGTTTCACAGAAGGGGGGGGAGGTGATGAGGGAACAGAGCTGGAAATGAAAACTAACAATTGATGAAGGTCCAACTAGTGCTATAAGGAAGGCATTATGGCTGACCAGGCCTTGGAGCCACCCTGAATAGTTATTGTTTTACAGCAGGACAGCAGCTATGGGGCTGGGCTCCTTTGGCACAGCCCAGCTGTGGGCCAGCTGAGCACTGCTGCTCTCTCACAGTGCCCTGTATGCAGGAAGCTGCTGCTGCTCGTGGCCCTGTGTCCCTGACCCATTCGCAACTCCCCCAAAGAGGAACTGTCACAGTCTCTCCCCAAAAGTGATGAGTAAAGGTATTGGTGGCACCAAGTGGATCCTCTGGAGAGCTGGGGACAAATACCATTAAGTAAAACCCTGGCTGTGAGACTGCATTGCAGCTCAAATATGTCTCAGAGCTCGCTTTCAACTGATGAAGTATTTGGGATTATGCATTACCCTGTAGGGCACAGAGAATGCCATACTTCTCGAGTGAATTCAGCCAGCGGGGTTGTAATTAAGCTAATTACACTGTAGCCTTCAGTTAGGGTAACAAGTTGCTGCTACGCTTGCTTGCATTATGCAGCACTGTAAAATATGTCATGGTATTTCTGTGCATAACCCTTGCTTTCCTCTCGCTATACTTCGACGTGATGGTCCAAAGGTAGGACTATTACTACCTCCATAGGCTCCTTCTCATTTATTTTACCCCTGCTAAACTGTCAGCTGGGAAATAAAGGGACAGCTTCTGGAACCTTTCCTCTAGTAGCCTTTCCTCTGTGTTTGTGCGTGTCTGTGTCTGTGTGTGTGTCTGTGTCTCTGTGTGTGCGTGTCTGTGTCTCTGTGAGTGCGTGTCTGTGTGTGTCTTTTGCACGAGGTCCTACCCACCGGAGGAGCTGGGGCCATCATGCTCCATGGTCACTGTCCTCACTACATTAGCCAAAAGGAACCTTTCCCCCAGCTGAGCACAGGGCTTAGCTTGTCTCAACTGGAAACCAGACTTTAGCTATCTCACAAATTACCGTGTTAAAGAAATCTTTACAGAGCGAGGTGTTGGTAAACAAGAGCTTGCTGCTCCTATGATTCACTACCTTCTTACGCACCTTAAGAGCAGATTTCTCCACCCTCCTGTGGCTGTGGGGAACCGCAGACACGGTGGAACCAGTGCTCTCCTCTAAGTGTCCCCCCAAAGCATGAGAGGCTGCAGACAGTGTTTTGTATGGCAGCAGAGGTCAGGGGAAAAACACTACGTGTGACCGTTCATCAAGGCAGGGAAGGGATCCTCAGAAAGGCCTGAGCAGGGCCCAAAGCACGTTCGGTAGGGCCCTGGGAGAGCCTTGCAGGAGTGGCCACGGCTGCGGTGGAGGCGAGGGAAGGCAGCCAAGCGCCGCTGGGCAGGCGGGCAGGGCGGGCGTGGGCAGGGAAGGGAGAGGCGGGCAGGCTGGGCTGCGAGACAAGACTGGCTGCGGGCTCCCTCGGGGAACTCCAGCAAGCCTCTCATGTTCCATGTGCCCTGGCTTTCCTCTCCAGCAAAGGAGAAGATCTACTGCTCTTTCTTTCATTGTGGGTGTCATGACGCTTCAGTCCATGCCGGTCCTGCTGTAAAACCCCTTACCACAAAATGGACACAAAGTGACGTGCAACTGGCTCTTAGAAGCTCAGTGTGCTCATGCTGGAGAGGGAAGGCTGGTGAATATATATACTCTGTCCAGCTTCACATGGCCTCTCCATGCTAAAGTGAGCTGCACATGATGCTTGCTGGTTCTTGAAAATGGTATAGTCACATCAGTGTGGCACTGAGCCTAGCTAATTAGCCCTTCTTGGCAGGTCTAATTAGGCTGGGCAGGGAGCCATGCTGATAGAGTTATACTTTCGTGGGTTCCAGCTCTCGCTCGGTCCCAGTCAGTGTGTGTATCTCCACGCCATGGTGCAGATGTCCCACCAACACTTCCCGTGAGCCCAGGACCCTGGCAGCAAAACCCATGGAGAGGCCAGCTGAGGACTGAAGAGAATAGCTGGATCTGGCAGGCTAAAATGCTGCTTCTTTTTTCTAAGAAAAATTTTTGGAAGAAAACAGAAAAGAAAATACTCATGCAGATTTTTCTCTGCTTTTTCGACTTGCAGCAATGTTTTCTGAAAGTACCCCAGACTCTGGGGTCCCAGGTGAGGTCAGACACTTGTGCTCTGCTCAAACCCTTTGTGAGATGGAGGCAGTGTCTCCGAGGTCACGGTCTCTCGCAGGATGGCAATCCTCAAAATGAAGTGAGTGTGTACATTCCCTTCACATCCCTTGCTATAGGCTTTGTCCATTTTTCAAACTGAGAGTTGGATGGGTCTCAGTTTGTTAACAGCTGAGGATTAGTCTTGATTTGGCTGTAACCACTGCCGTGGCACAGAGCTGAGGTAGTCTCTCTGTGATCCTTAGGGTCAGTCTAACCTGAGGAGGGCAAAAAGCAAGGGTGAAAAATGAAAGCTGTGTCCCCCCAGCTGTGGCAAGACCCAATATGGAGAGCGGCTGGAGCAAAACTTAGCAGAATCAGTTGACAGAGAAATTAAGAGGTGGAGATGAAGATGGGGTGAAGACGGGGTTGGCAGTGGAGGCAGGGATCCAGATGGCCACCCTCCTAGATCAACATTGCAGACATGAGAATTGAAAGGAGAAACTGTCACAAAAGTAAACAGCATAAGAGAGAGGGCCGTAATGTAATGCTTGGACTGGCCGTTGTCCAGGTGTCCACCCTCTTATCACACAACACGTTGCGGTCAGACACAGGAGCAGGTCCCGAGCATCTGCACCCGAAGCCCCTAATGAGTGTTTGCAGGACGAGCTGAGAGGGACGCTGTGGCTGTGCAGGGCAGAGGGGTGGGAAGGAGGCTTTCAAGCACGTGGCAGGCTGCCTGGCCGACACAGCATGCAGCAGGGAGGAAAGACATGAAACAAAAGCCTTCCTGCAGGAGCAGAGAGAAAAGACCCACTGCTGACAGAAATGAAAAAACACAGCCCGCTGCGGAGGCCAGCGCTCCTGGGGCAGGCTGGGCCAATAGTTGTAAAAACAGTTTTGAAGTAGTAAATGTAACATGACTACAAATTGCCTCGCTTCCCTGCTCCAAGGCTCCCACCACGTGTAACAGGATGCGGAGCAGCACGGCAGGGAGCTGGCAGAGCTACAGGCAGGTCCTGCCTGCACTGGCGTGGGGCACCCACTGGAGAGCTTGGCACCCTGAGCCTCCATCTCTTCCCAAAACATGTAACTGCCCCAAATAGAAATATTCCCAACACCAGCATTGTCCCCTCCCTGGCAGTGGGGAAGCTGGTTTTGTTTGGAGGCTATCCACCAAAAACAACAATAATACAGTACCATCAATTCCCATGGGGGCCCTACTCACAATGGCAAAACTGGAGAGATAATTTACAACTGATATATCTGTTATGGAGACAGGACACAGGCATTTTTACCAACAGGTAATCTAAGCCCCAGAGCAGTCAAAACACATGGAGAAAAATACATTTTCCTCCTGTTTCTGTGCCGGCTGTGACACAGCTTTTGTGCTGAGCAGCACGATGGTGGAGGACTGCAAGTTCTGTAGTTGCAGCTCTGGATGTTGCTTAATCTTTGTCTTCTGCTTCAGTGGGTCTTTTTACCAAAATATTTGCTGTGAATGGGATGCAAAGGAAAAAATAAAAGTTGACCGTAAAGGGTTTCTCCTGCACTGTTTACAAATTTTGCACTTTCTTCAGAGCCACAGAAGTTAGAGATGGAAAAGCCATAATAAGTCATAGAGGCTGAACTTTGCTAAGGCTTTTAAATCACTTATCACACTGACAAATGGCCTCCAGGGAAACTCTGTGTGACAATTCCAGATATTGCAGCCCACCAAAGTCTTTTCCATGCCATCCCCACAGCAGCTACAGTTAAGAAATCAGGCAATAAACTGTGACTGAAGCAGTCAGTCTCCTGCTGACTGCTCTGGGAAGAAGCAAGTGCTCAGGGAAGGAAACATAGGAGAAGTGGGAGTAACTTTGGCTGGTCTTTTTTGCATCTGTCAAAGCTATTTGAGGCTTTAGTGTCCATGTACAAAGTAGCCTGTGGTGTGGTGGAGGACCATCAATGTTCTGATTCTAGGGTGAAACCACTCAAGATCAGGTCTGCAAAGGAAATTGCATGCATGCATAAGCAGGTAGGAATCGAGGAAGACTTGTAAAAATGCCCATCAAGCTGGACACTCAACTGTCATTAAAATGCCGAGGAGGCAGACACGGGAAAGAAAAAACAATGCAGCTTGTATTTTCTACAGTAGAACAATTTAGAAGCTGTTTAGCAGCTTTTTCTCATTTTCTCCTTCTTTTTAAATTTATCTCTATTTTTCTTCATTCCCTCTTTGCTAGGATTTCCTCTCCCTCAAAGACCACCTCTATTTTTTTCACATCACTTTCTCTCAACATGGAAGTTCACTGCTCATTGAAATATAACAAAGAAACTGTTGACTGAATCTCACCTCATATTTCTCACCTCACCATCATGGAAAGTGGTACTGCACAGCTGATGAGATTGATCTGTATTTGTTGATTCTGTGAGCTGTTTAGATACTATCTCAGACCACAAAGAAACAGTCAGCTCTGTAAGGGTCTTGGAAAAGACTATCCTGGTGGGAATCTTTCAGCTGAAGTGTGAGTCAGGTTACATGGGATGTTTCCCCTGGCCTTGGGAATCAGTGACACACTGAGGCTAGCCTGGATGTTTTGTTTCAGAGGAGTTACTTGTCTCTACAGGTAACTCCATAGGACAGTTTATACCATGTATTTTACATTTCTTTGACAATTCAAACTTCCTTCTTCAGAGAAAATATTCCTTTCTGCTCAGTCCCTTTTTTATATTTATCTCTTATATATCAAAAAGCACATGAGGACAAATGTGCTTAAAGAAGGTAAAGTATGCTGTTACGACTGCAAGGAGACAGTGTAATGATTCTCAAACTACATCTACATGGAAACTGAAATTTTCTACCTAATGTCTGTATGGGTAAGTCGCCTATGACATGTAGCTCTCTTGTAGCATCTGGTCCCTGTGAAACCTGGGAAGGAGCGAGTCATGGAACTGGCAGTCTTGTCTTACCAGTGGGACAGGAGAACCTGAACCCAAACTTCCCAAGCAAGCAAGGGATGTTCTGAGTGCATGGCAGTTCAGTGTCCCATGTTATGAGAAGACAATATTAATCTCTCGAGAATGTGGCATCTTTTTTTCTCATCTTGCTCTTGCTGTAGAGGGTAAACCAGTGGCCCAGCAGTGTTGTCACTGAATCACAAAAGTTATTTCCCTCTGTCCCTGCTTCATCTGCACTACCAGTTGCTTGAGCAATGTGAGAGGTGAGAGGCCACTGCCCTTGCTCTGTCCCAAACTACTTTTGTGCCATCAACTTGCTGGCTTGAAACCCTACACGAGGACCCTGGAGGAAAATATTTCTTCTGATTTTGTTCAGAGGACTCTGGTTTAGCAGGTCAGAGAAATTAATGTGGTGGGATAGAGAGTACCAAAGGAAGAGTGGGAGAGAAAGGGCAAGTGGGTACAGATTATTTCATTATGAACTTTCCATGAAATAGCAAGGGTAGAGCTGGGGACAGGAGGATATTAATTTATGGCAGAATGTTGTTATTGCAGCCCTTCTTCAACCAGTCATGTTACAGGAAGATAAATAAAGCCCAAGCCAAATCTTCCCCTGGGTTAAGCCTGCTAGCTTGGAGATTTATGTGCAACTTATATCCAGCCTGATAATTCCACTGTGTGACTGACCGAAGGTCTTCACTTGCAGGGTAGGATGTTGTTAAAGGCACCAGTACTTGGAACTGGAGCACAGCAGGACACTGCCTGATGAGGTCCTCAGTAAATTTCAGTGGCCAAGAGCAACTTGTTGATCTCTGTGAATCGTTGCTTGTGGCACTGGATCCAGAGCTATCTCACAGTACAGCAAACATGAGGCTTTTTTTGTCAGTGACCAGAAAAGCCAGGCTCTGTTTGTTCGGCTAGAAAGTGCTTACACTAGCTTATTTTTTTCCCTTGAAACTCAGCTTTACTAATTCTGTATGGGAGGGCTTTTTTTTTTCCAGGCTTTTTAAAGTAATATCAGTATTATGGCTAATGAGGCAGTGGAAAGCAAGCTGGTCCAGTCGCTGTAGCTAATGACTCCATTCCCGTGAGCCTAATCAAAGATTTGTACATTTAATTGCTGTCAAGTCAGCTCCAGCCACCTGCCATTTCTTCCACACCTGAGCTCCCTTCTCCGTGGCCCGCAATTCTAAATGAATCCATCTCTTTTGCTAAGGGAAGGAAAACAGAGCTGCCAAGCAACCCTGAAATGGTGCTTTACCCTTAGAGCAAAGATCAAACAGTCTGCTTTGCCACTGAGCAATATATGTGTTAACTGACTGTGGCACAGATTTTTCAAAAATGTATTAGTCTCATATTGGAGATCAGGGAAGTGAGAAATACACCCTTGTCTGGACATGTCCTGGACTTGAGACAGACTTCTGTCAGAGGCAAAAGTGATATTTGTCGGCTCACCACAGAACAAAGTTGAACTTCATTTATTTTTGGTTTTCTCCAAAAAAATGGAAAAATATCACTGAAGCCATTATTCCACTTCTGCAGTGGACTGGTGCAGTATTTTGACCAACCTTTGTCCTCAACATCACGATTCCTAAACATCCTGCCTTCTCCATAGGGAATAAATGCAGGAAATGTTTTGGGGCCATGTTCACTTGAATGTAAGAGATAACTCCTGTTCATTGTTCCAGGGAAAAAAAATAAAAGGGAAAAAAAATCCAGTTGCTGTTAACATATTGCGAAAAGAAAATATAAACCTGGTATTGGGCTTTAATGAACTGCTCATTTTTTAGCCCAGTTTCCTAGTGAAATGAGAGCTATGGGATCATGTGGTGTCATCATTCTGCCCAATCATCCCTCACTAACTGTTTTTCTGTTCTTGGCCAAGTTGAACCCTAGATGAAAAAGGAAAACAAATGTAATAGAGCAACATTACTGTTTCAAGAACATAAGTATGCAGGTGGAGGTGTAAAAGTCCACAAATACCTACCATGAATGGCCCAAGTAGAGGAAGTCTGGCAAATGAATTCATATGTTGTCAGCAAAAGAAGAAAGACCATGCAGGTGCCCCAGCCTCAGAAATAACTTTAGTTGGAGATTACCATAAGCCACAAAACACAGATCTGTGGAATACGGGGCATCACTGATATCCATTCTCACAGAGCTACTTCGTTTCTCTTCTCAACCCATCACAAAAATGAAGACACTATTAAGATATATCTTTGACTGGATAAAATGAGATTTTTGCAAATGGTTTTGATCCAAATGCAAACTGACACTTTCCCCCCCACCATTGTAACAATGTGGAAAGGCTTTATAATAGATTTTAATACAATTTACACCAACGTTAGGAGCTCTTCCTCTGCCAAAGGAGTTTAATTGGCCATGAAATCCTGTGAGTTTTTGCATTGTGAGTTGACAGATGCATAGATTAATTTACTAGGAAACCCAAAGAATAAGTTAAAGGGTCTGAAAACAATTAAAGGGTCTGCAGCTATTTGTATTTGTCTGAGGGCTTTAAGCTCAAGTCTGATGTTCATTTTGCCATAGGGCTTACCATTATTGTACTTTACTGCAATGCAAACCTAAAGAGAACTTTACTTTTTGACCATTTCTGTGATAATGTGTTTAAAGCTTCTGATCAGAATTTCCTATAATGTCTTCAGGGAAAAAAAAAAAAAGCTGCCGTGTGGGAAGGCACCTCTTTCCTTTCCTCTGAGCCGTCAGATAACGGAGTCACATGCACACTGAGGGGAAACAGATGCAAAGGTCGACTGGGGTGCTGCCATGCTAAGTTCTGTAATGCCTGATACCTTGGTTAGCCATGTGAGCCACCTCGTAAAGATAAAAACCTGGGTTTCTATGCTTTCCTGTGTTACTGAAACAGACCAGGAAAGGAAGAGGACAGCTATTCTTTCCATCAATGTCCGAAAGCACCTTACTAGACGTAGGAGAGCTGTGTTGTGCGAGTGTAAGTCTGTGCACAAAAATGTTTCAAAAGATGTCTCATTTTCTAAGGAGAATAATAAACATGGGACTGGGGATTCTTGCACCTCAGCTCAGTCATCCATTCCTTTAAACACAGGATGCTTAAAGCAGTCCTGCATGCATGAAAGCTTGATGGTTTAAGCCTTTTTTTGTAAAGGAGGAACTGAGAGTTCAACTTACTTTTGCTTGGCTACATTCAGGGTGAGACTTCTAGATAGTTAGCTAAAGTATGTAAGAAAAGGATGAGGTATGTGGTGCTTTCCCTTCAGTGGCATTCTGAGCAGCTGTCAGTGAATCTTGCATGGGTTCCAGCTAGGTCAGTCTGTGGGGAGGATGTCCAGGGTGTGCCTCACTGGGCTGGCAATCCTGGGGTAACAGCAAAGGAAGCTCTGGCTCTTGGCAGCCAGCTGGGTTTAGCTTGAGCGAGGTGTTGAGATGCAGCAGCTTTCTTTTGCCTGTACCTCTCTGGGGTTTGCCTCCGTGTTGCCACATGCTAACCATGCAAAAGCCAGGGTCTCTGCTGCTGATTCAGTGGTTCACAGGAATGCTACCAAAGGTGGAGCTGAGCCCTGACAGGAAACACTGAAGTTCCTCCTAGTGTGTGCAAGGCCATAGTGTTTGCAATGCTACCGCAATGTAATAATTAGTGTTTATGAAGAGGCACAATTTCACATGCTCAGTTGCAAGACAGAGGTCTTTGACCTTTCTCAGAACTGTCTTGCAAAACCTGTTGCCACAAGACCTTTGCGAGATTCATGGAAGGGCTCTTCAGGGATATTGTGTAACTGGGAGCCCTCTAGTCTGCTTCTCTTGGTCTGTTTGTGCAGTGCCCAGGTGTGGAGCTATTCAAGGGTTTGAGATGAGTGAGGTAATGCTCACAGGAGGAGCTTCCCAAATTACAGAGGGTGCACACAGCTGAACAGAGACTGTAAGTAGATTCAGGCCCTCCTCCATTTCCACAAGTCACATCAACTCCAGCCATTAATTAATGTACTTAAGTCAGAACACAGCTCCACCGTGGTCTCTCTGGGAAGGTCTGGGACTGGGAAAGAGGTCATGCCATCAGGACCTGGAGTATGGGTGAGGATCTGTTATTTTCTACAGCAAACCTGTCCCTAGAGTCTCATTCTTGCTTGCCTTTATCTTCATAAAGGGTTCATAAATGAGAATACAGAATATGTAAGTACCCTTAGCTAGCAGTGAAGACGACCTTCGTGGGCAGAAAATATGAGAGGGCCTAAATGGACTTCTGCCTTGCTTCTTTGGGAGATAACAGTCTCTGGATGCAGGTTGCCTTTAGGGGTGGGTTGCTGAAGCAAAGAAACCAGAGGCCTGACTCAGAAGTGCCACAAATCCTCCCAGATGTGCTCAGCCTATCTGATTCTCATGAATAGAGAGAAGCCTCAGAAACTGACTAGGACACTCAGGAGAAGTGGGGGTGGACTTCTTCCCCTGCTAAGTCCCTGGTGAGTGGGACACATTCTCTCCTGCTTGTCCAAAGCAGTGTAGGACCAACTGCAGACAGAGGTAATACGGGTCCAGTGGGCCCTCTGAGCCAGAAGAGTGTCAGTAGTGACTTGTGAGGAGGGGGAATGTCAGAGGCAAACACCAAGGACAGGATGGGCTGGGCCTTGTCCTCACTTGGACACTGATACACTGCTCTGCAAATCCTTTCCCACTGCAGTCTGCAGAGCTGGGGATTTTTGTGCTGAATAATTAGCAGCCCTTTAAAAAATTATATATACTGGCTCACTTCTTTGTAAGTACTTTTGTTATTCCTTTTGCTGCTCTGACTGTGTTTGTATTTCACTTGACACCATTGTCAGTGCTGAAGACAAATAAGCATTTGTTTTGATTTCCTTCATAGTGTACATATAACTTACAATGGGAAAGCCTGGAAAGTCTGCAGGATAACCTCATAGATAGCTAAATTCATTCTAAATGGCAATGAAAACACAATCTCCTAATCAGGAGGCAGAGTGTACCTTTGAACGTGGTCCAAAAATGCTTTCTTGGATAGTAATACAGTACCATGGTTTTTGTTGAACTCTCAGCCAGGGGTTCAGATTTCTCCCTGGGGTCCAGAAGTTGAAAGTCACAAGCCACTTGGCATAATTTCATAAAGACCTCAAAGTATAGTTTCCTTCTCTCTAACTGCAGGAACATATCCTCACAGTCAGCTGTTCCTGAATCACTACCTAAAGCACTGCAGGAGATCGATGAGGGAACAACAGGACAACCAGCTAGTGCATGGCAAAAACAGGGATCCTCATCCTAGAGATGATTGGAACCACAGCTTTCCTTAATTGGAGTTGAAAAGAATGTATTATTAAGAGAGAGGATCCTTGGAACATAAAGGCAACATTATTAGCTCTTCTGCAGAGGCATTCAAATGGTAATTTAACCTTTGCCTGAGCGAATAGATTAAAGGAAGAACTCAGTGCAGTCTTTTCTTTATTTTCTTCAGTTACTCCTGGCTCACTTGCATTTCTGTCTCTGACTGCACAGAAGCAGAGCAATGGAAATTGAAGCCTTCAGGAGGTTCATTCCACTCTTCCTCCTTTCCCCCTGTAATTTAGGCACCTGCCTACTTTCCTCCCAGGAAAAGGGAAAATTTCCCTCTAGGGCTGGCAAATGCTGCCACAGAGAGCAATAAGGAGGGAGCCACGGTGGGTGGAAGGGGCAGGGCGTGTGACAGTCCTGGTCCATTTCCTGAGCTTTCCAGTGTACTGTCAGTATGAAAAATTGCTCTTGCTCATGTGGAAATCTTCCACTGAAATTGTAGTTTCAACAAAACCTAAATTTTCTATATCTCTCTTCTTCTTCTGTATTTGTTCTTCAGGAAAATCAACCTCTGTTTCATTTTGGTATTTTTTTAGAAATGTTCCAATAAACTGTCTGTGCATTCTGAGAGGTGTAGCCGGTGCTAAGGGAACTCTTGCAGACACATTATGGGAAGTACAATTTGTCTAGGAAGTTCAATCCAACGGGGAAAATGAACAACAGGCAGTGGAGTAGCAAGACCTTATTGAGGCATTGAGCATAACTTAAATTGAATGGACCTTCAGTGAAATGCACTGGCATACAGAATGAAATATTTGGATGTGTAAATAATCAAACACTTTCTTTTAGTTGATAATATTGAAATATCTTTGTATTGCATTTAGGAAATAATTTGAGGGGGAACTTGAGAGTCTTCAAATAATGTTAATGCATTAACTTGCATTTTGATTAGAGACAAAACAAATATGGAGTTTTTCATGGAGAAAATAATCTGAATTTCTCTTAATCCCTTGAGTAATTTTTTTGCCTTTCACTTATATGAGAACATTTAACATTCACAAAAACTTGATAGAGATCCCCAAGGCTCCACAGGAAGCTGCCCAGAGAGAGTGTGGCACTGGCCAGGAAGAGATACTGTCCATCTTCAGCCCATATTTGCCTTACTGCCACCAAAAGAAAATCTGCTTGTGGTTAGTAAGAGGGCAGAATGTATGACACACAATGTCTTTGCCACAGCAATCAGTGGAGTACACTCATTCAGAAAAAAAATTTCATTTCAAACCTAACAGAATGTTGCAGGGGAGAAACAAAATATTTCCCTGTAGGTCAAAGAATCCTAGAATCCTTTAGGTTGGAAAAGACCTTCAGGATCATTGAGCCCAACCAGACCATTTCCAAACAGATGCTATGGCCATCTCAAAGTGGATCAATTTGGCTGGGTGTACCAAATGAGCTCTTATCCAGCCAGTTCCTAGTGATGAACACCCATTTCCCAAAAACTGCCAGAATTAAGTGGTGATTCCTTTGAGGGCAATCCAGCAAAGAAGCTAAGTGTGGGATAAACAAATGAGTTTGGCAGAAGGGCTTCTGAGGGGATGGCATTGAACAGCCGCTATCTTGCTTCTCCTAGCTCCAATATGAACCGCAAGCTGATGCACTTTCTAGAGGAGGGTCCAGTCAGTTTGAGACAGACATTGGGCATTTGCAAGTCCAGCTATAACGCTGAAATGATTTTGTGGGGAGAGGGGGAAGTCTTAATAAGACAGACGGAACAGCTTTAACAATTATTGCACCTAACCCACATCCTCAAGTCTTTCAATCACCATTTACACATGGAAGAATGCAAACACATATTGTAGAGTTAGCATAGTCAGGGCAAGTATATAAATGAGTAAAGAATGAGTACAAGTATATAAATGAGTAAAGAATTGTGGTATCCTTTCAAAAAGAACTGTTAGAATGGGAGAAATGGACATACTTTATGTATATGCATCCTTCCCAAGTGCATCAATAACCTTTCCTGATGAGAAGGAAGTGTTTCACCTCAGAACTGATTTCAAAACAATTTGCTATCATTTCTATTCAGGTCTTCAGCGTCTCTTCAGCATCTTGCTCCATACACTTCTTTTCCTCCCCAAAAGAATGGTCTTGTTTCATTACTATTTGTTATTTTACTAGTGCTATATTGAGGAGTGTTAGTATGCATCAATTCTTCAAAATATGATTTTGCAGTGTCAGCTGCATTCAGCTGGGTTCTAAAAAGCAATGTAGATGTATGTAGGGTCACCTTTCACAGCCTAGGTTTGTAGCAGCAAACCCAGGAGAGCTTGCAAACCTGCACCTCCACATATGCTCTCTGACCACGTTGTCCCATCCTCTCGGAGCAATGCTCAGGTGAGCACGCTGGTACCTCTCCCCCCCATTAACCCTGGTGCCCCAGGGACTCTGCAACAGTGCCAGGCACAGGTTAGAAAAAAAACATTGAAGCCTGGGGGTTCCACTTGCCATCACACACACACCAAGCTTCCTATTTATTTCTCATACCTCAGAAATCTTGAAAACCTGATGCACACAAATCAAACCAGAAGTGGGATTTAGGGCTGGATATAATGCATATTGCAAACAACTTTTTAGCTTTGGACCTTGCCACTGAAAGCTGACCTATCAACACCATCGTATTAATCTTGCTTAGCCTAGCAGCTCGCAGATTTATCTGACACAGCTATTACTAAGATATGTCTGTGTGTGTGTGTGCCCCAAGGAAGAGAAACCTCAGCTGAAAGTAAATTATTGCCATTTTCTACCAAGTGCAATGTCTGCTTAGTCTTTGATTGTCCATCCTTCAGAGAACTTTCTGACTCAAGGACTCTTTGGCATTCAACACCAATGTAAGTGTGGAAAGGGTGTGTAAACACACTGGTGATCTGATAGGGTATAAAATTCATAGAAATTCTGGGAGAATTTGGAGGAGAAACTTACAGGTATTAATTTGGAGTGACACATGAATTATACAAGGCACACCCTACCAATACAGTATCTTACACTGACCTGTTTTGAATTAGCTTTGCCATTAAATGTTGTCTTTCTTATGCAATCTGCTGATGTATAGCAAAAATAAAGAAACTATCCCAGCCTTGAAACCCAACTGTGACACCTTTTTTGTAGATGAGTAACACTGCTGTTTGCATGCCTTGAATATGGCTAACAATCCGTATCAGGGTGGTAGTGTCTGGTTACACAAAATAATAGAATCAGGTTTTGTTTTACCGGTTCAGTGACAGTACTTTGCTGAGAATTTTTTACTTTGGATGTCCCTGTTTTCAGAGGACCAGCAAAACACTCAATTTCCCTGGAAATGTAGAGGTGACAGAGGCAGCCAATATCCCTCCAAAGCAGGTTTCTGCTGACTGGGGGACAAGGCTTTAAGATTTGTGGCGAGAGCCACAAGAGGGTTTATGTGCTGCATGCAGAAATATGACTCTCGAATGCTCAGAGGTGCTGCCACTGGACCCTGGTGGCACCTGCCATCCCAGTGACCTTTGTGCTCAAGTAAATTTCCCCAGATTCATCAGGATCTGCTTCTCCACACAGGAGCACTTCAAACTTTCCAGAACATCTTGTGCAGAAATAGGAGAAAGAGGCCTTGGGGAAGGGACACAAGGGAAGGGACTTGAAGAGAAGATGCAGGACATGGGGCAGCATTATCCGTGTATGAATCTGAGAGCAAAAGGAGCTGCCTCTTGAAATGAAGGCTAATGATGTGGTCAAAGGGAAAAGAGCAATAAGAAAGAATGGGGCACTGAAGCAGGTTGTAACAGGCAGTTTGGGTTTTATCTCTGATTTCAGCCATTATGTAATCAAATGGGAACAACCTATCTCCAGCACAGCTCTGCCTGCCTATATTCAGAAAGGAATGAATCTGTCTTGACTACAGTGGTATCACCTCAGGATCTGCCTTGTCTGTCCTCTCTAGTCCTGCTGTGTTGTCTGACTTCCAGCCCAGCTTGGCAGTGAGAGCAGCAGGATTTACTGGAGTGATAAGGGCTCAGCACAACCAGTCATGATGGCAGGTTTGTGGCTGCTGGCTCTCACCTCCTAGTCAGTCCTGCAGGTCAGTCCTCTCAGGGCCTGGGGCGCATGGGCTTGGTTCCCTCCACTGCCTGAGGAATAGAGGTATTTAGTTATGCTCTAAACGTTGAACTGATGAACAGGAGGATGATGTGGATGTGAACCCCACCATCTCTGGTGGATGTTCTTCGGGAGAGATTTTAAGGGGCTTGAATGACCAACTCCAGAAAAAAAAAATAGACCTGTGGTTTCTAACTGAAAGGGAACATCCCTTTTTCAGACAAGAATAAAGTACTCAAGTCCTTGCCAGAAACAGGACTTAAGACCCAGCTTTCTATGTGGCATATCCTATTAGTGAGATAAGGTGCCTCCCCATGCAACTTGCTGGCAATTGTCCTTTGACCTCCATTCACTTCACAGGCACCCTCAGCATCAAACTCATTATGCAGGTCTGACCTAAAGCAACAGAAGAGCTGTCTTAAGGCAAGCCTTTCCCCTACTTTCTGTAGTAATGAACAGGCTGCTGAGACCAGCCTGTGGTTCCTGGAATGCATCCTTTTGTTTGCAACATAAACAAGAAAGATTAAGTAAAGCACCTTCTAAATGCCTACTCTGGCTGCGATAGAAATGACATTTATGATGGAGTAGAAATGCCAGTGTTCACATGTGTGATGCACATACATGCCTAGAGATAACCGTGATAAAAACACAGTCAGAGCCAAAGAGACCTTAACTGAAGGAGAGAAGGCATGCAGGAAAAAAGGAAGATTGTTGCAGAAGGAGTCCTAGAGCTAACGTCTCACATTGTTACCTGCATATATTTATAACCCATATTTGTAACACCATGCTGGTGAGGAATCACAGGGGGTTTATAGACACCCACAGCCCCTGGATATGAAACACAGCGGCTGCTGGGTGCACTGCAGGGATCTCCCATCTGGCCAGGCTCAATACAAACTGAAGAACACAGGAGAAGGTGCAGGGTTAGGTATCACAGAGTTTCAGGCTGCAATATCACAGCAAATGGAGTGAGATGCTCCAGTTACAAGCAAAGGGAAGCCACTTTTAAAAGTCAGAGAAAGGCAGATATTTCTGAATGCCAGAATATCTGCATAGTCAGGGTCTGCATGGATTGCTCAGCCGTACTCAGGTGCCTCAAAAGTGCTTTACTACCTTTGTGGTTCTTGCTGCAATTAATCCCTGGAGTAAATGTCCTAAGATAAATGAAATTGCAGTGGGGCTGCCCTGGCTGGGTGACTGCCCAGTGGCGCTCCACCCAGCCCTGCATGCTTAGCCTGTTACTCATGCTGAGCCTTGGGACACTGGAGGCTTGCAGCCTCCCAGCTCTGCTGCTGCTCGTCTCTTTTCCACATCTTTTTGGTGGGTTCAGATCTCTGACCCTAGTGCAAGCCTCTTCTCACCCTGTGCCCTGGTTTGTCTTCTGCCTCTGCTGCCTTGTCTGCTTGGCCTGCATGTTAGTTCTGTGGGCATGGGCAGCTGTAGCTGCAGCTTCATGCACAGTCTGCTCCTCCTCTGTGCTGAAGTGTCCTTGGTACAATTGCATTCTTGCTATTTCCTTGCTGTGCTGCAAAATAAAAAAATTGCCATGCTCAGACCTAAGGATTAGTGATCCTCCTTTTTCCTCTGGCTTTGCATCTTCTGATCCTGTGTAATCATCATGCCTATTGTCATGCATCTTGCAGGAAGCCTGCATATCCTTCAAGTTCCAAATCATTATCCTCCTCCTAAAGACCTGTGTTTATTAATTAGGAGTAATCCCTGTTAATTATGAGGAAATACATACAGCTCTGCATGTCTGCACAGAATATTTCACTAAGTATATAACCTTTGGCACCAGAGATCTGCTTTTGGGAGAATTAGATATGAGAATATATTTGTTTAAGCCTTGAGTCCCCAGGATGTCCACCAAGATAAAAGTCACTTTTCAAGGTCATCTCAGACCTCGTGACCTTTAGGCCTACTCCAGAATTTGAAGACTTCCTGGTTAAATAAGGTTTATCATTGTTTGAAAGGATTTGGCCTCTGGCAAGTAAAGGTGAAAAGTCATCTATATTTAAATGTTTTCTGCATACAAGCTTGGCTGCTGCCCATGATTTTAAAGTTGCCTGCTGTACTTTTAGCCTGAAGAAAGCTATGAAAGGCATAGGGACTGTCTAGCACAATTAGAAAGTCATCAAGTGTGGCATTAATGAAAAACCAAAGGGGCAGATTCAGCCTCTCTTCATACAAGGGTGCATTGGGAATTGCTTTGTTGAAGGCTATGAAGTTACTCTGGATCTAGCTCTGAAAATGAAGGTTGGAGAGCCTGGAGAGGGGAGCAGGCTGTGCCACATTTGCATCCCTGCTGACACAGCCGTACAGTGGCATATGTGAAGCTGATTTTGGAGGCAAGTCCTGCTCATTTATCCTGTCACCTCCTGTTGTCAGCAGTGTGCTCAGCGGCTGACCTCTGTTCATGTGTAAACCCAGTGAAGGCTGAAGTTGCAAGAGGTCAGATGCTGCTGTCAGTAATACCAGTACAACACCGTGGGGTGAGCGAGGCAGATTCTGAGCACGGTTGCGCAACTCTCCCACTGAAATCACACTGCTGCCTGCAGAGGTGTGAGAGCCGAGAGTCACAGCGGTGTGACTGAAGTCAGCATCTGACACATGAGGGTTTCTCTGACTCACCCAAGGCAATGCTGATTCTCCAGATTCACCTCAGTGCACTTTCAAGTCAAAAATCATTGAATTGGGCTTAAATAGACACAATCCTACATGTGGAGTGACTCCACCTGTCTGAGGAAAGGGACAAGTCAGCTCTGTGGATGAATTTTTTTCTCTATTTCCTCATAGGTTTGCAGTGTCTCTGTCCCCTGGGTTAACACCTACTAGCACAACTACCAGGAGAGTCGAAAGATACCCTGATGTTTCCAAATCTGTCTGGATCCTCTCTGTGATAACAACACACGGGTGAGACCAGCATGGGATGGAGCTCTGACTGGTCTCTCTGTGTTCTTAAAGGAAGGAGTGGCACAGGTTGCTCCACAGTGTAAATCCTGATGGGCTCTGAAACACAAGCCCTTTTCCTGGAGTGGATTGCCATGGGGCTAATAGCCCTGTACTCCTACTCCTTCATGCCAGCACCTTCTGTTGACATCATGTTGAATGTGCTTCCAGAATGCACTGGAGACATGGGAATATTTGAATGGGATGCTGCCTGTCTGCCCCAGCTCCTGCTGCCCCTCAGCCCGTGACAGAGCTCTTCTCTCTGAGATGTGGCTGGCAGCACCCAGAGGCCTTTGCCACGTGCAAAGCAGTACCAGGGAGAGGGCAATGTGACTGCTGAACCCAAGCTTGGAGCAACCCAGGACTGCCAAGTTCACTTGTGGGGCCAATCTGCAGCGGGTAGATTTGTGTGGGGAGAACATGCACTGGAAATGTGCAATTACTGGATTAGGGTTTTATTTCAACGAAGGAGAGGGATTTCGCCAAGGGATTGTTCTATATATTGCAAAGCAAGGCNTTTTTGAGGGAGCCCTTTGTTAAAATCTTGGCAGCACATCTCTGCCGGGAAGACAGAAGTGCTCTGTGCTGGAGCGGTGTTGGCACATCTTGCCGGCATGCGGGGCATGCAAAGGCGGCGGGGAAGGCTGCCATCTCATGGCGAGCCTCGCACGGCTCCAGCACTCTCAGCTCACCTTCCCCGCTGCCCGTTTCCAGGCCAGGTTGCTGCTGAGGAGACTTTTCTCAGCGAGTCCCATCTGCAGCTCCAGAAGCAGCCGATGTCTTTTGCCATGGGTTTTGTAGTTTAGCTTTGAGACCAAATCTGCCAGAGCCTAGAGCTTTCTGGTTTCTTGCCTTGTCAACATTTTATGTGAGAACAAAATGGTAGTTAGTGAAAAACCATGGGGGCAAGGCAACCACCCGTCTGAGAAGAGGCTGACGGTCACAGATGGTTTTAATGGTGACTTTAGGCTGATAGGCTATTGCCTGTGACAGCAGCTTTGCTGAATCACAGTCCTGAATGGAAACTCCCCTGGAACCGCTTGTGGGTTACAACTCACAATTTTGGGATTCTTTGGTATTCATCACTAACCTTCTGCCTCAGCTCACACATCCCACGCTCTTGCGCTCGCTGTCTGCCCTCTGCCTACTGAAAACGTACCAGTGCTCACCCAGCACAAGGTGGATGCTCCCTCTCCACTCCATGGGATGTGGCAGTTCTATGGAAGGCTTCATAGTGTTTCCAGAAGTTTCCAGAAAACCCTGGTCATCAACCTGTGACTGAGAGGTTCAGCTTTGTCCAGTGAGACCTTCCATACAGAATGAAAGAGTCCTTGCTGATCAGGGGAAGTCCAGCATGGCAGTGTGGGAACAGGCAGGTGGCCAGCATCCATGGTGACAGCAAGGGGGATGGAACACAAAAGGGGATTTTTAAAGGTGATAAAGGTCTCTTGTTCAGGGAAATGGTCAGAAATTTTGTCACTGTAAGTGCTTTGAATGCATCTGTGGTGAGGAAAGGGAGAAACTGCATTTAAAATGTTGTCCAAGACACACTAGCATTAACAGCTGTCCCAAATACGTGCTGAATATGCGCATCCTGGACCTGTGCATGAATATGGATTCTCAGAAGTGAATGGGCCCTACCCACCACCCCGGCTGCCATAACCAAACTCCTGAGTGCCGCATGTGGCGATCTCTAACATAGTATGCTTGAAGGAAGAGGATACAATCTTTCAACTGTAGGTTCTGCCTGGAGAAAACATCTATATTGAATCCTGATTTTCTCTGAAAGTCGGTTGTTTTATTTTTAAAAGCTGCTTCTTGGAGTGGCGGAGGCCAGGGATAGTGCTGTGGGTAAGCACAGGATGTGAATCAGACCACTCTCAGCTGAGGAGAGTCCAGGCTGCTGTACTGTACACGTTTCACCTGTGAGGCTTTTGAGTGGATCAGAAGAGAGAGAAAAGGCTAGTTTTCACTTGTTGAAGTAGAGTAACATTTTATAAGGAATATGTGCTCAATCCAAAACCTTCAGAACTTTAATTTCAGCCAGTAAACAGAATAAAGGTGTCAAAAGACATTCCAGTAATGGAAAAAAAAGTGTTATATTTTACACCAGGATTTTCCCAATTTCTTTTGTGTTTCTGCATAGATATAAAAGGTCAAGCCTCTCCAGGTGTCTTTCCATGTTGTATCCTAACCATATGTTTCCATCCTGTCTCCCCAAACCCTTCCTCTCAGTTCCAATTTTACCATTTCTTAGCTTGGCATGTTTGTTTATAATGACCCAAATCACTTCCTCTCCTTCTGAAAAGGAAAAAAAAGAAACAACACCCATCCATTTTTAGATAGTAGCCACATGCTCAGCTGAATCTGCAGACTGGGGAGGCAGCTGGGAAGGGCACAGCAGCGAGCAGCTGGGAGTGGGCAGGTGTAGGAAGCTCTTAGTCAGGTTTGTCATGGAAAGTCAGAATGTGCAATTACAGGGCGGAGAACAGGGTAGCACACACTGCCAGGAGAGTCCTGCAGTTGGGCTGGGATGACGTTGTTACACAGTATATACTGACCTCAGTGGTTTAATCCAGTTTAAGGTTTCCTGTGCTCTGGTGTCTCAGCAGCCCATTGCTCACCCCCTCCTCAGTTGTTGCCAGAGCATCCATAGGCAGTAAACTGTGATGGTGGAAGGATAAGGCTGAAAAAATTGAACCGCCCACAAAGAGATGATTTGCAGATAAAAAATCAGAATCACAAAATCACAGAATCATTTAGGTTGGAAATGACCTCTGAGATGGAGTCCAACCTTAGGTTGATCACCACCTTGTCAACTAGACCATGGCACTAAGTGCCACATCCAGTCCTTTCTTGAACAAAAAGAGCTAGGTAGATATAGGGGGGGAATAGTTTAGTTTTGCTTCGAGTTCAAGTTACTTCACTGAGTCACTTCAGAGTGCAGTCCCGTGACCACTATTTCTGGAGGGCAAGGGTGGAGGGAACAAAATGGATTTATATCACAGTGAGTGGAAATGAGGACCACTGGAGAAAGCACAGGCAACCTTTTGCTAGGCCTAGAAGCACTCTCAGGTTGTTTCTAGTGAGGGTGGGGACAGATAGCTGGAATAGGTGAAGTGTGACCAGCAAGGCTCCTGAACTTGCACAGGCCCAGAGAATGTGCCAAGTACTAAATATATAAAAACCCAAGCTGGAACACATAATGCTTAGTGTCCATCATATGCAAACTCGACAAGAAGTTCTTCAGAGCTACCATGCAGCCAGGAAAATTGGGAGAATTGTCATCCAGGATTCTCTGTTGGTAACAGTTCTCCCTTGCCTTTTGCTAGGGAATGGCATGGCTCTGAGCTCTGTGGGATGGCAGAGAGGACAAGATCAGCCCTGCCATCCCCACCATGATTTGAGGATTCCTCAGAGGTGTTTGTGCAGGAGAGATATTACAAATACAGGGTCCCTGCTGCAGACAGGAAAAAAGCTTAAGTCCAACCAGCCACTCAAGGTGGAAACTTAGTGCTGATGGGATTTTTTACCCACTAAAGAAGAAAAAGAGGAGGGTTATTTTTTCTCCATGGGGACTGCTATTCATACACTGCAGTTTAACTTCTTCAATATTAATATGAACACTCCCTTTGTATACAAAATACAGGTCTAGCATAATAGGAGCATACTGTCCACTAGCTGTTGTTGTTTAAAGCTTGTTTATAAGAGGGGTAGGGAAAAGCAAGAGTGATTAACTGAAAAGAACATTTCCTCTTGGAAACACTACTTTGCTTCAGATTATTAGGAGAAGTCGTTGTTCCCCATACACACTTGCACATGCTGCTCTCCGTTTGGGATTAAGTCCTTCAGTGGTCTTTCTTGGCTCAGCTAAGAATAAAGCACATGTTGGCCTAAGTCCATGCTGATCCACCAGGCTGCAAGGAGTTGTCCAAGGTGTCAAGTTACCTTCACTGTGGTGGATGTGGCTTGACCATGTTTCTGGAGCCACCTGCTCTCGCTGTGTGGACTGCTGTTGGAGCTAGCAGGGCTTTAGCAGGGCTTAATTAGCTTTTTGAATATTTGAGGGATCAGATTAATGCAAGAAGTGGAGCTGGGAGGGGGATAGAAAAGCTGAATTGGGTGATGGTGAGACAAGAGGGAGAGAGGAAAAGGACTGTGCCATTGATAGCCAGGAAGCTGCTGGCCTGTCTTGGCCATCTCACCAGCCCTCACTCCTGTGCATCCCACAAAGTTCCTGGCTTAAGTGAGCTAAACATGGGTTGCTAATGCTGCATCTTACATCCCATTTTAAAACAGGCTGGACACGTAGTAAGGTACACATAAACATCTGTTTCTTCTGATGCTTCTGGAATGGGGGTGGGAAGTCAGCATTCATCAAGTGCTGGAAAAACTGGGACAGTCTGGCTTGAGCTGGCACTGAACAAGAAGGGGCAAATCCAAAGCAAGCATGTGGGGGAGAGGTATGAATTATTTATGCTCTGTTCTCCCATAAAAGCAGTGGCAAAGTCACGGGCATGGAAATGACACCGCAAATGGGGAACAGGCTCTTGTGGGCCTGAGCTAGCAGGGCATTTCCAACATATCTCAGTGTCTCCTGCAGGAATCAGATCAGAGTCAGGTTAGGAAACTCTCCAAATTCCCATATCACTGGAAGAATCTTCTGTCCATCAAGGCATGAGATTTACCAAGAAATGGGGGTCATGCAAAGGCAACAATTTCAGACTAGCCTCAAAAGGCATTACCTTGGCATTAGCAACAATTGGGCTATGAAATATTTTGCTTATTTTTCCTCACTGTAGAATATGAGTCTTGCTAAACTCCTGGGGTGCCAATCGCACCCAGGCATGATTGACCTGGCCTTTTGCACTCCAGTGTGCGGGACAGCATGGGGCTTCAGGGGTCCTCTTGGGCCTGCCAGCTCTCGAGCTGTTTCACAGCTGCTGGAGGTCTGCCAGCTTGAAGGTCTTTTAATGAGTGGTGTAGTGTCTGGCAAGTAACTTGCCTTCAAGTGAGTGTGACTAATCATGAATCTTTTCAATAATGCTGACAACCCAGTCTCTCTTTTCTCACTCTGCCCAAGCCCGCTGAAATAGGAGTAAATTTGCCTTATTCTGGCAAAGGCAGGAAGTTATGAAGAGCCCCTAAAAGGCTTCCAGTGCACCATGCCTAGGTTTTGCAGTGAGTGCAATTATCAGAGTTGTTGCGTGTGTGTTTTGAGAGCAGCTAAATAGCTCCAAAGGTCTGAAAGATCGCACTCTGTCACCAACCCCCGGATCATTTGCCTGAATGCCTAATTTCTGTACTTCACTGGTACAGTGTGCTCCTGCAAAGGCAATAAGCTGAAGCTTATTAGAGTTCACAACTCTGTGTTAACTGTTTATGTTTGTTTTATTGGAAATGTCCTTATTGTCTGCATGAGCAGCGGAGCCAGAATGCAGCATTTTAGTTACTGGTCTGTACTAAACTTGATCTGGCTTATTTCATTGGAGAATTAGATCTTTGTCACATTCTTTAATGAGTTCCCTTGGACATATAAGGAAACAAAAATGCAATTTGGCTTCATGTGATATGCAGACGTATATTGTACTATTTGTTCTCTGAGAGGAATGGTGCAGGCATTGTTTCCCCAAATGAAAACTGCTGTAAAGTAAGTGCATAATGAAGAGAAAGCAGAAAGTTTGGGAAATTAAACTTGAGCAGGAGAAGAATGGGAGAATATCAGTAAGTTACAGGTGAAAATCTGCTGCTGGGGAAGGAAAGGAAATTTTGTTGTGAGGGCATAGTTCTCAAAATTGTTACCAATATAATTTAATGGGACTTGGATATTAAATGGTATCAGTGGTCTGAGTCACACTGCTTCATATGCCGTGGCGGATGATATGTCTTCAGTGCTGGAGATCTCATCCAGCTCTTTTTAATCATGTCTGTGTGTACTACCTTCACAGCAAAACATGTAAATCTCAGCAGAGGAAATCTGGTAGTTCTTGCTGACACCTGTTGATCACCATTGATCACCACTCGGCTTTTCCCTCCTGGTTTTCTTTTTTGTACCTATGGTTGTGTGCCTACCATTTGTGTTCCTCTGCTTGATATTTCAGTATTCTCCACCTTTCCACTACACTCGCAGAGATCTGGAATAATTCCTGATGGAGTATGGGGTTGCTCTTCCATTCTCTTCCTTCTTTTTCTTTCTAGACGGCAGCGTTTTGCCTCTAAACTGGATAGACATGGATTTGACAGGTGGACCCTTTGATGGAGAAGGAGTTGTCCGGGTGGTTGCACTGAAGGAGTTGCAGTCAATGGCTCAGTGTCCAAGTGGAGAGGTGTGACAGGTGGTGTTCCCCAGGGGTTGGTATTGGGATTGCCAAGTTTTAATATACTTGTGAGTAACATGGAGAGTGGGATTGAGTGCACCCTGAGCAAGTTTGTCAAGCTGTGTGGTGTGTTTGACATGCTGGAGGGAAGGGATGCCATCCAGAGAGACCTTGACAGCCTTGAGAGGTGGGCCCATGCAGACCTCATGAAATTCAGCAAAGCCAAGTACAAGGGCCTGTACCTGGGTCAGGGTAATCCAATACAGCAAATACAGGCTGGAAGAGAAGGGATTAAGACCAGCCCTGGGGAGAAAATCTTGGGGGTGTTGGTGGTGGAGAAGCTCAGTATGATCCATCAGTGTGTATTTGTAGGCCAGATATCCACTGCATCCTGGGCTGCATCGAAAACAGTGTGGTCTGCAGGTCAAGGGAGGGGATTCTGCCCATCTACTCTGCCCTGGGAATACCTCACCTTGATACCTCTGTGTCCTGCTCCGGGGACCCCAGCATAAGAAGGACATGGGCCTGTTGTAGCAAGTCCGGAGGAGGGCCACTGAATGGATCACAGTTCTGGAACACCTCTCCTATGCAGACAGGCTGAGCGAGCTGGAGATGTTCATCCTGGAAAAGAGAAGTGAGACCTTAGAGAAACCTGCCAGTACCTAAAGAGGGCCTGCAAGAGAGCTAGAGAGGGACTTTTCACAAGGGCATGTAGAGATAGGACAAGGGGGAATGGACTTAAGCTGAAAGAGGGAAGGTTTAGATTAGATATTAGGAAGAAATTTTTTACTGTGAGGGTGGTGAGGCACTGGAACAAGTTGCCCAGAGAGATCATGGACTCCCCCTCCCTGGAAATGTACAAGACTCGGCTGGATGGGGCTGTGGGTAACATGGTCAGGTAGAAGATTCCATGGCTGAGGGTTTGGAACTAGATGAACTAGATCATCTTTAAGGTCCCCTCTGACACAAACCATTCTATGATTCTATGATTTTGGTAGCTCTTCACGGAACCAGTCAGGAGGACAAATGGAAAAGTGATATTGTGTTGTACAAATCCTACCAATCAGAGCCAGTTTAGTGGGTTTCTAGCAAGTGGATCAGTTTCCAGCATTGAAAAATCTTTGCAGAAGGAAAAGTGGGACTTAAGTTGCATTATTCACACATTATTTACACAGTTTACATCATACTGTACATCAGGTAGAATTGCACTTTCTCGTCACAATTTTGAAAGGAGGTGAGAGGACAAAGGTTACAAACTAAACTGCCTAAGGCAGAGATGGATGCTGCTCTCTTTGAATTTCACTGCCAATCCCAGCAGTTTATTGTATGAATGTTTGTTGGAAGGAAAAGGTATTAAATGCTAAAACTCAGGAAAAAAAAATTGCTCCTGTATATCAAACGCATTGTCAATTTAATGGGAAGAAGATGGTCTAGAGAGGACTCTGTTTACTACAGGCCATGGAAGAAGAAGGCTTTGCTTTAATAAAAACTTAAGAAGAAAAGGAATTAAAACTCTATGAGAATTAAAAAATCTATCTGTGTATCTCCAAGAAATTCCTATCCCTTTTCCTTGCTTGCCTGATCTTTTCTTTGAAGTTTGATTACTGTCGCTTCAACACAGAAGAGATTTAGCAATTTTAGAAGGTATATCTCTACTCAACAAATAAATGCATTAGTCTTTCTCTAGTTTTTGTTAGTCAAGATACATTTGAAGTGTTTTTGAGATCTTTATTGCTCAGTCTTTTAAGCAATCACCTGTTCAACGACAACAATTGAGAAATCCCAGTTTGCCTAATTCGTGTTTTTACTATATTCACCACTATTCTCTCTCACACCATCAAGACCCCAAGTTTAATGGAACACATTTGCTTAATTGTTTTTCTGTCTATTTTTGTTCCAACACAGAAAAGGTGTCCAGATTTCTGCATTACCAGGTCTCTCTGCTGTGTCAGTTTGGAGTAGTTAAGTGCACATGAAATTGAGGCAATTTCTGCCTCTATCGGTGTGACACAAATGCATCTATCTGCCAAGGAGTCCTCCCCCAAGAGATACCTGCATGCTTTGCTTCTCATGGAGATGAGAACCCATGGGTCTCAGATCCTAGGATGAGACTTCAATATACTCCGCCACTGGAGTGGGACACAGGAAGAGAGAGGATTAAGTGCCAATGGGTGTGGCACTTAACGTGTTATCCTGACGTTGCAGAAACATCACTAGAAAAGGATTTTATGTTGTACTTCCATTCATCTTCACCAAATTGTATTGCAGGGAAGATCTCTCCCAAGCCCAATGAATGTGAAGTTAATTAGAGGCCGGTGCAGGATCTCAGCTAGAACTAAAACCTCAGCAACTGTTTCTGCATAGACGAACTACCAGGGAAGGGCATCGTGCTGATGGTAACTGAGCTTGTGCTTACTATTCTGGCAAAACCACTCCAAAACAAGTCCAAGTCCTTAAATTAGCCCTCCCCAACACCTGTCATTGCCCTGGGCATCAGCCTGTTCATGCTGTGCTTATTGAAATAGCTGTCTCCATTCTTGCATCTGCATTTCTTGTATGCTTTTCCTCCCTTTTGCCCTTTCTTTAAACTTTGTGTCTTCTCTTTCACTACTCCTTTAGGTGTGTGTTTGACTGTCCAGTGAGGATACAATAGAAGCAATATCTGTACAGGGACTGTCCTTTGATTATAAGGCACTGGGTGCAGAGCCAGTGAGGCTAATTTTATTTCTGTTGAGTTCCATATGTTTACAG
This sequence comes from Machaerirhynchus nigripectus, assembly GCA_013397975.1. Taxonomy (NCBI): domain Eukaryota; kingdom Metazoa; phylum Chordata; class Aves; order Passeriformes; family Dicruridae; genus Machaerirhynchus; species Machaerirhynchus nigripectus. The sequence continues at coordinate 374,245 of VZRQ01011077.1, read as the reverse complement.
GGATGTGAGTGCCTGGAGAAAGAGAGTTTTCTGGGAAGGAATTTTTTTTTCCTTCTTTTTTTTTTTTCCTCCTGAGGCTTATTATGGAAAAACTTGGGTGAGAAATGAACACCATTTCTCCCTCAAATTTGATTATGAAGGAATTTTTACAGAGTGAGAGGCCTTATTTATGGAGCAGGTTCTCAAGTGAGTACAGGTGTTCAGAAGATGTATTCAGAGATACTAGCATGTCTAGAACCTCAAATGAAAAAAATACATAGTATTACCTTTTTTACTTTGCTTGCCTGTCATAGAAGTGCCTCTTCCAAGGGCCAGAAGACATACCAATGAATATTGGCCTAGTAGTGTAAAACACGGTTCCCAAAAGGCATGGCACACATATCGTTAGCAATATGAGATCTACATCAAAGTTACAGACAAATTACTGAAGTAGCCTAACTTTATTTTTTTTTTTTTAATGTTCATGTATGCAGCTCTGCACAGAGCTGCTGCCTCTATGTGTGTAGCAAAGTACCTCCTGGAACCCCACATGGAGTTACTTTGAAGTTTGCCCTAAAGTATGGCTGCAAGCATATTTATGCTACTTTTTTCCCCCCTTCTTCTTCCTTCCATTTAGATTAGACTTAATTTTTGATAGACAGAGAGAGAGTCTTACCCAGTTTGTGTTTGTTTTCAGAACAGCAGTGTGAAAAACACTGAGGAACAAGTGGGCCTGGGGAAAGTAATTAAAAATCAGGGAAACGAGAGCACACTTAGACCTGAACAGGTGAAAAATTTCTATACCCCTCCACTTGTGTGATGCTTAATATTCAAATACCTGATTTGCTGGAAAGAGGAATATCCGATGAGCCCAAAAATGCGTGAAAGCAGGAGACTGCGTGCACAAGGGTGTTCCAGTCACACAAACATATTGCTTGGTGTTCATTCTTGAGGTTTGAAAAATCACAAGGAATCTTATGAAAATGACAAGTTTATTTCCATGCCATGTGTAGTATACATTGCACCTTGTGTGAATTGCTGTAGGGAAGCAAAGTCGTATTCTAGGATCTGCAGGGCACCCCTGAGCTTTGATATCTGCTCTTTGATACTGTCAACTGTGAGAGCTCTTCACATGTAGGAAAGGCAAAACATCAGTGCTGGGTGTGACGTACACTGATCTTGGAGGAGAGCCTGGCCCAGAGAGCATTTCAAAGAGCAGAATTTTAACTGTTTCTTTGGATTCCGCCAAGACAGCTACTACTTATGGATCACTATGGAGCCTGCAGGGATCACCCTCTGGAAACAATGCATTTATCACTACAGGTATATCTAGGGTTCACTTTGTTTGGATTGCTCCCAGTTTACACCCTGAAATTAGAAGCAAGACTGACTTGCCACAGGTAACTTCCAGTTAAGTTTCTTGGTATGGCCAGGCGTCCACGGAGCCACCCTGCAGAGTCCTGCTGAGCTTTGTGAAGCTGTAAAAAGGGAATAGGGTTTCCACTGAATAGAAACCCTTTCAGAGCTGGGCCCGAGCTTTCCCTTAGGATGTGTGCGAACACAGATGCAGCAAGAGAGATTATACTGCAAATACTCCTGAAACCCAACTGGCCCTGATTGTCTCTTGTGTTGGTCTGATTTGCACGTGGTTCAGACACCCTGTTTCTCCAAAATGAGTTTATTCATCCAAGAATGGAAGCCAACCCTAATTCCCTGAGTACTGCAGGTAGAAAATGAAGAAAACCATAAGCAAAACAGTGCATCAGTGACTACAGCTTAATTTCCTTCCAACTTGTATAGAATTAGCCATTATAATGCAATTTTGTCAACAGTTAAAAAATGTAATCACTTGCACTGTTAGAGAACACGACTCCAAAACTTTATTTTAAGTGGTGTCCATGGGAAATGTTTTGTAAATAACCAAGACTGATTATTCCAAAAGCAAAGAAATCAGTAACCGATTTTGTTGCCTCTTCTGTTCAGAAATTGTCTTTGCTGTAAATTCATCATGAAGTCTTTTCTGACTAAATATAAGCTATAGCGTAGTGAATAATTGCAGGAAGGTGGTTTGTTCTATATTTAATCCCTTCACCTGATCTTCTAAAAGTCTCTGTAATTTTTCTTGGTAACTAGAACTCTTGTTTATGCTGTGGTTTGAAACTGTGATGAAGGCCCATTCCCCTCAGCCCTAAATACAGCCAGAAGGCTGTAAGAAAGCTCTTGGATTTTGTCTACTCTTGTTTTCAGAACATCATGAATGAGTGGAGCTTTGCAAGCAGTAGGCTGGCTGGGCATCTTTTGATCACTGGAAGTGAGTTTTAATTTAATCTGGCACTTGGAGTTGGTAGGATCATGTCAATAAAAAATAAATTGATTCAAGTATTTTTGTGGTTTCTCATTTTGTGAAGCCTGGCTTATTTAGAAAGAGAGTTAGCACGAGCAAAGTAATCACATTTAATGTGGTTACATGCTGGTGTACAGCTGACTTCGTGCCAAACTGTGGAGCTCATAGCACAGGGCTGCTAACTGAGGGTGCATTTCTAAGAGGCTTTGGGGACTGGTAGAAGGGTCTCCTACTGCAAAACGAAAGAGGTCTTCCACTGCAAAGCTTGTTTTCTTTGTGCCTTTCTGGACAATTCATGAGGCAGATGAACTGCTGCATGCCCTGAGGCCCTGGTCTGCAGAGCACAGCTGCAATCAGCTCTGCTGCCTGTGAGGTTGAGACCTGAGCATGCATCCTCACATCCTGGCCTCTTTCAGCTTGGGAGGGGAGGGAGGGTATAATGCATTTCCAGAAGTCTCCTAGCCATGGTACCCTCCAGGCTGAACCAATCCCTAGTAATCTCTTCAGTGTGTTCAGGGATTTAAGGCCATCAAAGCTACAGATTACAGATAGAAGTTAACATGCTGGAAACTTAATAATAGCCAGCCCAAACAGACCCAGGGATAATCATATCAGTGCATTATCACAGCAACAGGAGATGTTGCATGTCCTGCATATATATGCACTCGTATTTCACAAATGAGCCTGCCCGTGTGTGGTCCAGCAACTGCGAACTGAGATTGGCCGTGGCACCAGAGGTTTATCTTGGGCTGTGAGACAAATGACAACTTGTACAAAAAGCATAGTATTTGCTAAGCTGACATTTCATATGATGGTGAAAGACAATGTGTGATGGTCTGTGGTACACTTTGAATGACTTTGTTATACATTGGTGTTTAAACTGGCACATCCACATCCAGGTGTTTAAACTGTGCACACAAATAAAGGTTTGTCAAATTTTAAGCTGAAATATTTTACACCATCTCTTCAAAACTTTTAAATTTACCCTCTGTTCCGTTTCCCTTTGGATCTCCTAGTGTTTCAAGTCACACCTGAGATAATATGAGTAAACAGAATAGAAGAAACCTTCCCTTTTCTAACTCTGTGTGTGTGGTACAGTTATTTTGTGTCTTCTGTACTCTCCACTGTTTTCCTTTGTTGCTTATAAAGCAAAAAGGGGGAAAAGTACACAAATCATTATTAAAAAAATTATAATCCTTGGAGTACGTAGAGACGCAATATGGTCCAACTGTATTTCAGTATTTCTTTAAAACATCACCAGCAGGTTTTGTTTTGCACTTTATTTTTGAGGCACAGCTTTGTCAATTTGAGTCTTCTTGGCTCCATTTGAATTAATGCAAAACAGTAAATAGCCTTTGGAAAAAAAATTCCACTAGGAACAAATTCTTCTGATTTGACACTTAACCTGCACACTTCCTCTGGCTCTGACTTCCTCAGCCCTGATTACTGACTAACAGAGTATGACTTTGGACTCATTTAAAATGCAATTGCAGAACACACCAGAGAAAGTCATTTAGCGGTATATCAACAAGAAGGGCAGGCTGTAAATCTAATGATCTTTTTCCATTTCTAATTTCTAAGATCCCACTGTCACCAGTATTGGCAATATCTGACACTCACATGTGGCAGTGTATCAAATGCTCTATTAATATGACAGATGTATATTTTATAAAAGAGTAGCTCTCTCATCCCTCTTGGATACATAGAGGAGCTGACGAATGCTTCAAACAAAGCTCACTGTTTACTCTTTTCCTGTTCTCATGCTGCTTATTAAACTGGTTTAATATAAAAGTAAGGTCTAAAACCAACTGCTACACCAAATGAAATCCAATAATATCTCTTCAAAGATAAGCACACTGTTAACTTTCCATTGGAATCAAATCATCTGAGGCAGCATTCTGTAGTCACAGATTAACACATAACCTTATCAACCATCACCTGTAGCTGGTGAATTCCCGTGAGTTTCTCTTCATAGCGCAACCACCTCGGAAAGCCATAACTAAAGAAATGCAGGTATATCCAAGTCACAAGTGGCTTGAGCCAATAAAATCTGGCATTTTAGATGCACCTTGAAGAGGAGTCTCAGGAGAATTCACATTCTCTGTTTTGAATCCTTTCTAAGTCCCCAGTGACACTGTCTTGAAATAAATCTTACCTGAGGCTGGTGTCTCCTCCAATATACCTATATAAGCCTTTTGTTCCAATACACACAAAGAGCACTTTGAGTTAAATACTTTTCTAGATGGTTCTTACAAGCTGACAGCATTAAGTTTCATAACAAACAGATGTTCATATTTTATAAGCCTCCTCCATAAAAGACTTTCAGTGTTCTCTATTTCAACAGAGGCACAATGGAAAATTATAAGGGTCTAGAAACAGTACTCCTGTGGGAACCTGAAAAAACTGAGTTTGGCTACAGCAAAACACATCTACAGCTGTGGAGACATCGATAGGGAATGGGGGGAAGGGGTGGATGGACAAGATTAGATAAAGGCCAAAGGTTTAATGTCCTGATGCTGGAGGGATTTCCACTGGTAGTGGAAAGAGGCTGTTGCCCTGCTTCTGTGGAGGCACTGACTTCTAAACTGACATTTGGGAGAGGCAATTCAGGGCTGCTTCCTAATGCCAAGACAGGTAACAGAGCTGTGAATCCAATAACATCCCCATGAATTCAGTGGCGGTGTATCCTTTGTTGCCTTGAAAGCAGGAGAGCAGGAGCAGCCTGACAGGCTGTGCTGTGGGAGTGGGAAAAGAACAACAGAGCAACACAGCACCTCAGGTGCATCACCCTGGAGCCGCTGGAACACCAGCTGGGTTTAGAACTTGTGGGTCCCTCGGGGCAGAGGCCCAGCCCAAGGAGAAAGCAAGTGGTGTGGAGGGGGGCCACCTCTTAGTTTTAAAAAATGTTGCCAATATTTGTTCGTTTAAAAAATGTTGCCAGGAAGGAGGAGAATGTGCCTCCTTGTCTTTGATACAAGGCTGAAAACCCTCATTTTCCAAACTGGCACAGTTTTGTGTGCTGCTTTGCTGCCTGCTGCCTGAACAACCCCCGTCTACTATGGAAAACTGAAATGGCATCTCCACTTTTCCACCTTTTTAAAGCAAAATGTCAGAAAGTCAGAGCAGCAGCTATAAGTGTCTCTTCCCACACTTCTTGTTTATTGTGAGGGGGCAAGGATGTAGCTGGCTTAAAAGCAATGTAGAGGCAGTCCCATGTCATGCTGCCCCCCCCCAGATGCTCCACATCTTCCCTCCTCTTTTTGTACAGCCAAGCTGCCAGCAAGATCAGGGGGGCTTATCACAATGAAGCCAATCTGTCGCTAAGCCAGCTCATAACCTTTTATTTCTGCTGACTCAGCTCATCAGTCAAGCTGAAGAAATCTACCAGAGTGGCAGGTGTGAGGGAAGGAATGGGAGGGCATAGCCAGGGCTGGCAAAATAGCTTTTCTGACAGTGACACAGCCCAAAAATTGTCTAAAATTAACCAGTAATGGGAACAGTAATGGGAAAAGATTATTTGCCTACTCTATTCTATTTAAAGGTCTCCAAAATATAAAGGGATTTTTTTGAGTTTATTAAGTCAGCATTGTCTAACCCTTAGGCTAAGAAAAGTGGTCTCAGTACCTTAGAAGTATGATAAAATCTTGTTATTGTGAAATGTATTGGCATTCCACTAATGAATTCAGGGGAACTAGGATCTGACCCTTGAAATAAGACCTGGATTTCTCAGTTTGGACGTGTCTCTTCAGCTACTCTGTATTCTTACTGTTTCTTGACATCAGGAATAAACCTAATATTCCTGAGTTTTTTGCTTCTGAAGCTTTGCAGAAAGGCAATGTAAAATTTCCTTTGCATATACATTTGACTACTCATCCTTAATATTTATTTTGAAAAAGACTTTGTTCCAAAAAAATTATTTGCATGAATATTTGTGGAAAGCAAAACCACACCAGATGCAAAGATAACTGAAGTAGATTAATTTAAAAATTTCAACTGTTTTTGCATAACTACTTCACAGCATTCATCCAGTCTGGCTGGTAAAATGAAGCATTTTAGATCTTTGGGAGAAAAAATAATTCTTGCAACAGATACTTTGATGGACAAACAAGTTTGAACAACTCATTCTTTCTTTGTAATCTCTTCCTGACTAGTTACAGATGGAACAAGAACTAAGGAAAGAGGGAAGAGAGATTCTCACCATCCTGTTTTCATATAATCATGGAAACTTGAATTAAAATAAAAATTAAAAAATCTCCTTCTGTCACTTCTTCTCCTAGCTCATGATGACTTTCCAGTGCATATTTTCCAACTGGTTTTGTTCAGACAGTTTGTGATAAAACAGATGAAAAAAGCGCCGTCTTTTGAAAAATGTGAACTTTCCACATGACATAGAAGCTGGTGACTTCACAAAGCTCTTGCTTTGAGGTGCCTCAGGAAGAGGGAAGATGTCAGCTGGAGAGTTATGGAAGAAAGAAGCAGTTGGTTGTAATATCAAAGGGTGTCTGTACACGTGCAGACATTTCAACTGAGAAATTTTTGTCCAACATGACATGGTAATCATGAAATTAGTCTGAAGTAGTCACCTGGGCTCTCTGCGAATCTTCCTCTGGGTATTCCTCTGTCTGTCACTCTAAATGGAGAAGACAACTATCTTGAATCAAATGCCCAGTTCTGAGATGAGATAAATCCCTCTTTTCATGAAGTCATCATCTTTAGGCGGAGCATGACAGTAAAGAGATACTTACAATCTGGATTAACCACAACAAGGACCTGGTTCAATCCAAATCTCACAAGAGATGTGGTTTCTGCAGTGCTCAAGTGGGATCAGGGCAGGCTAACCTCCTCCATAAAATGGTAAGTCGAAGCAGTACAAACTGTGGGTGAGTTCCCCTTCAGGCTCAGCTGCAGGTATGTTGCTCCTGTTTAGTTCTGGTTAAACCCAACGAAACTTTCAGAAAGCAGATTAGGTTCAAAAGATGTATTTTAAAAAACTGGATAATTTTGACAAAATTGTATTCCATTTTCTGCGTTAGTCTGGAAGGGAGCTGATCTCCAGCTGGGTCCATAAATACATGGTGAAATAAAGAGCTTTCCATCTTTCATTTATCACTCCATTCATTCAGAATAAAATGGAAACTACCCTTGGCCCTGCCCAGTTTTACTGTATAATATATGCCTGCCATCATGACAGAGATCTAGTCCAGAAAATAACCCATGACCACTATGGATGTGAATTACATTCCTTTTAAATAACAAGAAGACACCAGAGAAAATCTGAAATACTTCAGGAGGGGACCCAGAGATGCTTTCCAGGGTTAGAGATTTTATTCTCCTAATAAAGAAAAGTCATGTTGTAAAACTGTATAATCTCATCCCCTCAGTAAGGTCTATAAAAAATAGACCAACACGTCTTTTCTTACACCTTATATATTATGTTGATGTATGTCAGTAAGTATTAATTTATTAAGTTGCTACCTTTGTGCAAAAATGGATTGGTATGGCTAAAGCAGAAACCATGTGGGAGTGATGCCATTAGAACTGACTTGCCCTGAATCAGGCCTTGTTGTAGGGCTCAGATGCAGTATTTCAATTAGAACAATAAAAGAACAAGGTTTCCAGACATTATTAATTAAAATTTTCTGCTCAATCTCCGTGGAAGGCACAAAATCAACCTTGTCTTAGTTCTTTGAAAATCCTTGGCCCAGCCAGCTCCAGAGCTTGTTTTCAGAAGTTCAAGTTGAGGAGAAGTTATGTAGAAGGGAAACACTGGGAGTGATATGGACACACTGCCTGGACGTGGCATCCCCACGGTCTGTGTATGAGGGGCCAAATCTGTACATGGGTCTGTGCTTTGCTCACAGAAAGCCAAATTGGGTCTGAACATTCACCACCCTTTGTTTGTCTACCTTAACTCCTTCTCCACTGGGCACATAACCAGGTCCATCATCATTCCCACGGGATAACCCTTTTCCACATTCAGAGAGGAAGCACAGAGACAAAGGGAGCTTGAAAAGAACCAACCTCAAACAAAATTCTGCAGACTTTAAAAAAAGTTTTTCCAGGTGAAAGGAAATCAATATAGCTGAAAGCAGCCAAATTGGTACATAGACCAAGCTAGAAGAACTTTCTATTTGAATCATTTTTATTCTTCTAATAAGGAAAAGTCAACTGCATGCCAAAAATAGCATATAGCTGTGACGTGAATGAGCCACTGTTCCCATCTTGCTGAGAACTCACTGGACTCTGCCTGCTCCAGAGGGCTTTATAATACCAGGTAATACTATAGCCTAACATTTTGCCCATGACGTCTTTACAAGAAAAGGGACTTTGAGTTCCTGCTAGTGCGTATGTCTACCAAACAAAAAACAGCAGGAGAAAATTGTGCCTCTGTCTTACACTGGTAGGGCTTCAGTAATTTGGGCAACCTTGTGCCAAGGGAGTAGAAACCAAAATCATGCACCTAAGCTTTCCAGATCAACGTCAGCAAAATTTATTGCACTGTTTGTCCAGATCCAACCTTAGCAATTGAGGCTTCATAACCTATGCTTCATCTGAGCTGCTAGTAAGCTGGAGTAATAGAAAACAGTTTAAACCACTGAGAAAAGAAATAATTATCATGCGGCCACTGAAATGTACAAATTACCATCCCAACTCCATCAAGTGTGTAACTGAATAAATTGAACTATGAATGAATACCATGGGCCAGTGTCTGCTCATCTCTTCAGGAGAGAAACTGCTTTTTCCCAATTACACACTGATTCAATTCGCCCTTGATAAGTGACAATGGGCTTTAAACACTGCAAAACACTCAAATGCATGCTTGCAGGCTATATCCTCTTGGTCGATTTTTTGGCAGGCAAGTAGCAAATGGAGGGCTTCCCTTCTCCAGACAATATGTCATCTCTCTAAAGCTCTGCGAACAGCAGATGTAAAAATCAGTGCCAGCTAGAACTAAATTATTTTGATGGGGATGATAGTTCAGCAAAACTTTCACCTTTCACACCAACAGCTTCTTCAATGGATTACTGGTAAAAGGTGGTACAAATTTTGTTTCACTGTTCACTTTAATGGTATTTAAGTCTTCGCAGATATGGATATAAAGGCCCTTGATAGCTATTTATGACTTTTCTAATGCTGCACTTAAATTCATAGATGTGGTTAGGTTGGAAGAGAATTCTAGGATCATCCAGTCCATCTGTTAACCCAGCACCATTGTGTTCACTACAAAACCATATCCCCAAGTGCCACATCCACAACTTTTTTGAAGAGTTTCAGGGACTGTTGTTCCACTGCTTACCTGAATAACCTGTTCCAATTCCTGACAACCCTTTAGGTGAAGAAATTTTTCCTAATATCCAATCTAAACTTCCCCTGGTGCAAATTGAGGCCATTTCTTCCTGTCCTATGATGAATTACCTGGGAGGCGAGACTAGCCCCCATGTCATTACACCTTCCTTTCAGGTAGTTGTAGAGAACAATAAGGTCCCCACTGAGACTTTTCTCCAGGCTAAACACCTCCAGCTCTCTCAGTCACTCCTCATATGACTGACTCTCTAGACTCTTCACC
>VZRQ01011077.1:344548-361750 GCA_013397975.1 Machaerirhynchus nigripectus | reverse complement strand
TGGGTGCCACAATATAAGAAAGACATTAAACTGTTAGAGAGTGTCCAAAGGAAGGCAACAAAGATGGTGAAGGTCCTTGAGCCTTGAGTGTGAGCCGTATGAGGAGTGGCTGAGGTCACCTAGCCTGTTCAGCCTGGAGAAAAGGAGACTGAGGGGAGATCTCATCACAGTCTGCAGCTTCCTCGTGAGGGGAAGAGGAGGGGCAGTGGCTGATCTCTTCTGTGTGGTGCCCAGTGACAGGACCTGAGGCTGTGTCAGGGGAGATTTAGGTTGGATACTAGAAAAAGATTTTTCACCCAGAGGGTGGTTGGGCACTGGAACAGGCTCCACAGAGAAGTGGTCACAGCACCACGCCTGAGAGAGTTCAAGAAGAGTTTGAACAACACTCTCAGGCCCATGGTGTGACTCTTGGGGTGTCGTGTGCAGGGCCAGGAGTTGGACTTCAATGATCCTTGTGGGTCCCTTCCAGCTCAGCTGATTCTGTGATATTAAACAGAAGTGGCCCCACAACTGAGCCCTGGGGAACTGTGATTCTGTGACTGAGTAGTCCCTAGTAACTAATAGCATCAGTGTCATTCTCATCTTTTAAAGACTAACTGGGATGTGATGCTCAGAGAGGTGTATCAGTTACTCCATTTACAAGATTCATTACATTACCTAAAGGATTTGACAGGCTTCGACTAGCACAGTTAAGTGTTATAACTAAGGCGCTTTTTTTCAGTAACAACCTACCCTAGTCTGAAGTAAAATCCTAATCAAGCAACTTTTCCAGCTCCCATCACACATGAATTCCAGGCTTGAAGGAGAATCATGACCCTGAATTTGTCTTGTGGTCACAGATGAGACAACATATTAGGCTGGAACCCATTTGTTTCATTGTAAATTGAAGAATATCTGAACACAAAGAGTGCAACAGGTGGGCTTACTGTTGCCTATGAGCCTTAAGATTTAAACCCAGTACACCATTCTCTTACACCAAGACAGTTCTTTAGTATTTGCCAAATAGCTCTTAGAAGCAAAAGTGAGATTCACCTTTGCTCAGAAAAATATGGGCAAATGGATGATGTTCATACAGTGCCTTCCGCCATCCACAGTGCTTAAAAAATAAGCAACTGATTTAAGTAGGAAGATCCAGATCTCCAGACAGTATATACTACTGTTTCTAAAATGGATTTTTTTTTTAATGAACTGTCTTATAAGCTGCTTCTTACAGAATCTGGCACCAGTGGAGAATTCATGTTGATGTACAATCTGCACTTCTGTAAACTATGTCAGTAATTCTGTTGTGACGACAAGAGTTCACTTGAGGCATAAAGAAAGGTTCTGTCTGTGAATACTTAAACTGAAAAAAACCCTAGTCTTGTATCTGACAGTTCATAGAAGAGTAGAATTGAGAGATCTGAGAGGAGACATTGCCAGGTCCCTTAGGAAAGAAATTCTGAGCCCAGAGGACAGAGTGTGAAAAGGTGTGTAAATACAGATTAAAAAGCAAGTATAAAGAGAAAGGAGAGCCAAAGCTCAGGAGGGAGCTGTACAAGGTGAACTTGTCAAGAGTGAGAAAAGAGGCATCACATACAGTTGAGATAGTGTCCTTTTCAACTCTGCAAAACACAGCTGAGATATCCAAGTTTGACAATAACAAGATATTTAAGGCAGACCTCAGAGAGGTGAGAGGTTATGCATACTCCAGGAGATGTTCCCATAAGGAGATGGCAGTGGCACTGCGGGCTCCTATGTCTCCTTTCACATCTGGGGATTAGGATTATTCACCTCTACAGATTTATTACAGCCATGGTCTTTTACTTTGGTCTTGTATGAACTCCTCATGGGCTGCTTTTGACCCAGAAGTCACAATATACCATTGAATCTTTTAACACTCTCTAGCTGTGGCATCCTAGAGACAACGGAAAGGTCCCAAAAGTATCTCAAGAACAAGAAAGGGGGGAAAAGGCACTGAATGTCTGGAACTATTTGGGACATTACTTTTTTTTTATTTTTACACACACACACACACACACACACACACACACACACACACACACACACACACACACATATATATATGCACATACCTATACCCATATATAGTGGATTTTGTAGAATCCTAGAATGGTTTTCAGCCAAAGGCACCCCTAAAGATCATCTAGTCCAACTCCCCTGCCAAGGACAGTGACATCTTCCACAAGACCAAGTTGCTCAAAGTCCTTTCCAATTTATCCTTGAACACCTCCAGTGATGGAACATCCACAACTTTTCTGAGAAGCCTGTCCCATGGTCTCATCACCCTCATGGTGAAAGAAGTTCTTTGTTATATAGACTCTAAATCTACCCACTCTGATTTTAATACCATCGCCCCTCATGCTGTCACTACAGGCCTTTGTGAAAAGTCTTTTGTCTTTGAAGTCCCCTTTGTATATGGAAAGGCCACATGAGGATCTCCCCAGAGCATTTTCCAGAATGAACCGTCTTTCTTCATAGGAGAAGTGTTCTAGCCCTCTGACCATTTTGCAGTCCTCCTCTGCACCTACTCCAACAGGTTCATGTCTTTCCTGTGCTGAGGACTCCAGAGCTGGATGCAGTGCTCTGGGTGGGGTCTCACCAGAGCAGAGTAGAGGAGAATTGAATTCCTCAACCTGCTGGCTGTACTTTTTACAAGTGGCTTTCTGTACTGCAAATGCACACTGCTGGCTCACGTCCCATTTTACACTCACCAGTGTAAAATACCCAAATTCCTTTCTACAGGGCAGATCATTCTGTGATTCTACGATTCTCAATTCATTCCTCACCATCTGTACTGGTATTGGGAATTGTCCTCACCAAGGTGCAGGACCTTGCATTTGTCCTAATTGAACTTCATGATCCTCACATAAGTCCACCCCTCAAGCCTGCCAAGATCCCCCTGGATGGCATCTTTTCTCTCAGGTGTGTCAAGTGCACCACTACATTTATGAAAATGTTAATCAATATTGGACCCAGTACGTACCCTTGGTCTTTGAGTCTTTGAGTGGACATCCAGCCAGTTCCTTACCCATCTAACAGTTCATCCATCAAATCCATATCACTCAGTTTAGAAGCAAGAATGTTGTGGGGACCTTATCAAGGTACTTAGAAAAGGCAACAGAGAGGGTGTTTGTAGCTCTTACCTTGTCCACTGATGCAGTCACTTCATCTTAGAAGACCACTAGATTAGTCACACAGGATTTGCCCTTGGTGGAACCTGCTTGACTCTGTATAATCACCTCCCTGCCTTCTGTACATTTCGAAATATCTTCAAAGATTATTTGATCCATGATCTAAAAAAGAAAGGTAGTGCAGGAGATGAACCTCCTACTGGAAAATCTACCTGCCTGATCATGGTGTCTTCTCTACCAGACAAGCATTTGCTTCTTGAATTTTTACCCTAGTGCCTGTAATAGGAGACTATATCACAGTTTTGAATCTCTTGTGACTTAAAGGTAACAGGTGGAATCAGATTTGAATTGTGTCTTGACATTTCAGATTATTGTGTCATTAAATAAATATCAGCCCAAAAAAATAGTAAGTAAATGCTTTGTGTTAATTGGACTTTGGAGGTGTGACCGTAGAGAAGAGGCTGGGAAAGCAAGAGCATTTCAAATGTTGATATTTGTGTAGTAACCCAGGGATTTGCTTACTTCCTGAATAGTGGGGACATACAGACTAATTTTTCTTTCTGAAAGACTTCATTCCTTTTACTTTATGCTAAAATACTCCAAATGTGCAAAAGCAGGCAAAGTTTGAAGGGAATGTCAGCAGATGTTTACATGAGAGACCAGAAATTATAGAGCAAGCTTGAGTGCTATTTTCATTTCAAAAGTGTGATACACTTGACTCTATCTCTGTCTTTTAAAGGGAATTAGGTCAAGAAGAAAATGTATTTCTCAAGGACCTACTTAGGAAAGCCTTTTACTCAACAACAATGACAACATAGACACTACATTTATTTTAACAGACAGCATATGTTGCAATGCTGAGCTTCTCAACACCTTGATGATAAGATGGCCAAAAGACACAACACCCCAAGAGGCAGAACCAGTGGTATGTGGTAATCACCATTCACATGATCTGTGTGATGCTCCAGACAGTTTGGGGGCTAAGGGATATGAAAACCTGGAGTAGGATTAGACAGCAAGAGAAAATAGCATGTTAAGGAGACCAGGGAAACCTGAGTTAGACCTGGGACAGCACACAGTGGTGTATGACTCCCAGGGTCACAAGCATCTGTCCCTGCATTGATACAACAGAGGCCCCTCCCATATGTTTGGCCCTTTTACTGCTTTTCCCCTTAATAAACTGAAAACCAAAGCCTGTCACAAACTAAACGAAGCAGCACTACAAAATTTTTGTTCCCTGGTGTAAATACTGCCTCTTGTATTGTAAGGGCTGCCTCTCCATCCTTTCATTTCAACCTTGAGACACGTTTTGTCAGAGCACAGCCAGTTACAAGTAAAACAGGGTAGGTACAATCACTTTGGTTTTCACCAATGCAAATCACTGTTTCTGTTAGCTAGAATAGATCCAGCTAATTTGAAAGCAAAAGCTAATTTTCAGCAAATATGTGTGAAATCTGCAGGCATCTGATAAAACTAGAACAGATTTCCAAAACTACTGAAAATAACCTAACCATGAATGTTGTAAGAAGGCTGAGAAGGGAGTTTGGGCAGGGCCTTGGCTCAGTCCAGGGCTTGCTGGGGAACAGCTGAGGCTGAACCTGTAGGCAGTTCACCCCTGCACTGCATTGTGCCTAGGGATGCAGTCCTCCTGGCCAGTGTGCACCCACTCCAGGGGGGTGGCCAACCTCACATCTGCCTTTTCCAGCCCACGAACACAGTGCAGGGCACATCAGAGAAACGGCACAGACAGACACTGCCAATTACAATTGTAATTCTTATTCTCATTTAGTGTATATTGATGTCCATTTAAATAACATCCAAGACAAAATAATTTTTTTTTTAAAAGGACTGCAGTGCTCTGTTTCCATTATATCCATCTGTCTTCAGACTACTCCTTTCCCTATTGCCATGGAGCTGGGCTGTGGTTTCTCTTTGTTGTCAGTCCCAAGCTGGCACAATGGTCTCTAAGCTGAGTCATTAATATCAATTACTGTAAGGGCAGCTGCCTTGTTCTCCTTGTCAGAACTTCAGTATGAAGGGTAATAGATGGCTTCAGACTGGCTTCCTGCCAAGTGGGCTCCATTGTTTTCATCTGCGATACACAAGAAAGAAAATAATGGGGTTAAATGAATTTGATTTGACCGAGCGCAGCCTAGCATAATATTTAGGCTCTAATTTTGGTCTTCTGTAGTAGGATTTTACATCCCTGAAATTGGCTTTAACCATGGATTTCATTTAGAAAGTCAGTGACTCCTTTTAAGCTTTGTAACCTCCACCTGGACTTTCTTGGTGCTGGTCATGTTGAGTTTGTTTATATTATATATATTTTATTAGTTTTGAAAGAAAAAATGGAGATCTGTTATTTCCAGACACTGACATTTTTGCAGCTTGGCAGAGCAGTGAGTATTTAATACAGAAATTCTTCCTCCTAAAAGATGTCACGTGCTTTTTTTTCCCCTTCTCATCTACATCTGTAGCATCTTCTGCCAGTTCTGCATTTGTAGCAGTCATGTAAGGCCCACACACAAGCATAGCAAAATTCTATAAAAGAATCAGATAAAGAAGAATGGAAAATGTCTTACACAGCTCTTCATCACATACAAGAGACCCACAGTGTGCACCAAGGAAGAAAAATTTTTCTGAGAGAAAAGGAGAAAAAAATTGACAGCTTAATATATATACTAGTAAAGTCAATGGAAAAAATCCAAATTACTTTGATCATTGCTGATGTGGGTTCCTCTCTTTTATTAGAGAGATTTTAGTTTCTAAGACCTATTTAGAAGCCTGGCTGACAGAGTCCCTTGGGAGGCAATACTGAAGAGCAAAGGAGTCCAGGAAGGCTGCACATTCTTCAGGAAGGAAATCTTAAAGATGCAGGAGCAGGCTGTCCCCATGTGCTGAAAGATGAGCTGGCGGGGAAGAAGATCAGCCTGCCTGAACAGAGAGCTTTGGCTGGAATGTGGGGAACAAAAGAGATTATCACCTTTGGAAGGAAACTCAGGAGGAGTACAAGGATGATGTGAAGTTATGCAGGGAGACAATTAGAAGGGTCAAAGCCCAAACTGAGCTGGCCACCGCTGTAAAAGGCAACAAAAAATGTTTCTATGAACACATCAGCCACAAAAGGAGGTCTAAGAACAATCTCCATCCTTTGTTGGGTGTGGGAGGAAACAGAGTGACAAAAGATGAGGGAAAAAGCTGAGGTATTGAATGCCTTCTTTACCTCAGTCTTTAATAGTAAGAACAGTTGTTCTTCAGGTACTCAGCCCTCTGAGCTGGAAGACAGGGATAGGGAGCAGAATGAAGCCCCCACAGTCCAGGAGAGAATGGTCAGCAATCTGCTATGCCACGGAGACCCACACAAGTCTTTGGGGCCCAGTGGGGTCCACCTAAGGATCCACCTGAGGGTACAGAGGGAGCTGGCAAAAGTGCACACTGAGCTACCTTCCATCATTTATTAGCAGCCCCGATGGGGAGACGGCCCTGTTGATGGGAGGCTAGAAAATATAATGTCCACCTACAAGAAAGGCTGAAAGAAGGATTTGGGGAATTAAAAGCCTGACAATCTGACGTCAGTACTGGGCCAAGTCATGGAGCAGATCATCTTGTGTGCCAATATGTGGCATGTACAGGACAACTGGGGAACGAGGTCCAGCCACCAAGGATTTATGAAGGTCAGGTCTTGCTTGACCAACATTATCGCCTTCTATGAAAGGGTGATCCACTTAAAGGATGAGGGAATGGCCATAGATTGTCTTTCTGGGCTTTAGTAAACCTTTGACCCCATTTCCCACAGCATTCTCCTGGAGAAACTGGCTGCTCATGTCTTGGACAGGTGCACTCTTCATTGGGTAAAAACCTGTCTGGATGGCCAGGCGCAGAGAATCGTGGTGAATGGAGTTACATCCAGTTGGCAGCTGGTCACTAGTGGTGTCCCCAGGGCACAATACTCCAGCCAGTTCTGTTTAATATCTTTACCAACAATCTGGACAAGGGGATTGAGTGCATTCTCAGCCAGTTTGCAGCTGGTCAGGAGTGCTGATCAGCAGATTGTCTACAGATCTGCTGTTCTCTACAGGTGCCTTCGTAGGGAAGGTTCCACAGAGGGACCTGGACAGGCTGGATTAATGAGCCAGAGACAATTGTATGAGGTTCAACAAGGCAAAATGACAGCTCCAGCACTTGGGTTACAGCAATCCTGTGCAACACCGCAGCCAGTGAGTGGCTGGAAAGCTGCTCAGCAGAAAAAGACCTGGGAGTGCTGGTTGACAGCAGCTGAACATGAGCCGGAGTGTGCCCAGGTGACCAAGAAGACCAATGGCATCCTGGCCTGTATCAGCAACAGTGTGGCCAGCAGGACCAAGGCAGTGACTGACCCCTGTACTTGGCGCTGGACTCAAATCCTGTGTTCAGTTTTGTGCCACTCGCTACAAGAAGGACATTGAGGTGCTGGAGCAAGTCCAGAGAAGGGCAGTGGAGCTGTTGAAGGGTATGGAGCACAAGCACAAGTCTGATGAGGAGCAGCTAAGGGAGCTGAGGGTGTTTACCTTGGAAAAAAGGCTCAGTAGAGATCTTACTGCTCTCTACAACTGCCTGAAAGGAGTGGGGTCATGTGGGGTCAGTCTCATCTCCCAGATAATTTGTGATAGGATGGGAAGAAATGGCCTCAAGTTGCACCAGGGGAGGTTTAGATTGGATATTAACAATTTTTTCTTCACCTAAACAGTTGTCAGGCATTGGAACACGCTGCCCAGGAAAGTAGCAGAGTCACCGTCCCTGGAGGAATTTAAAAGATGTTGAGTATGTGGCACTTGGAGACATGGTTTCATGGTGGATTTCATGGTGTTAGGACGATGGTTGGACTGGATAATCCTAGAGTTCTTTTCCAACCTACATGATCCTTTGATTCTATCTTTGCTTGGTGTCAGTTGGCATAATTCCATCTGTCTACTCTTCTGAATGTGTAGCCCATGTGAAACGCTAGCTTTATTTCAACACTGGATTAACTGAATAAAGAAGAAATTCACTATATGAAATGCTCAAAGAGAACACGAGGTTGAATCTGGCTCTGTTGCAGATGTAGAAACTCCACAGCAGCATTGTAAAAGAGCTATTCATGTTTAAATGTGCTGGCAGAGAAAGAGAGGCTGTGGCATAGAAAATAAAAACTATTTTGAGCTTTTTCAGAACGCCAATGAGGCCAGCTTGGGGAAGTTTACATTTTCAGTTATAAATATTCCTATTTTTCAATTCACGTAATTACTATAGCAAAATGTACATAATTCTGCAATGACTGACATAGCTTCTTTGATTTAATGAAATTGCTGTTGTATACAAGGATTTTTTGTGCCATTGGATTTGAAGAAGGCTGTGTGGACTTCCTTACTGGAAAGACCAGCATCATAGATGCTGAGGTACAACAGTGATGGAGTCTAGGTCAATATACTACTAAATTAAGTAATGAATTAGGAAAACCACTGGAAAGCTCTGCTCCATGGAGAATGACCCCATTGGACCTTGTTCCTGTGGTCAAGCATATGAAGCCAGGCTGGTCTACTTAATGACAAATCTCCAGGTTTGTTGGGTTTTTTGTTGTTACTGGTTGTTTTTGTTTGGTTGGTTGTTTTGGTTGTTTTTAAAGAAGCAAAGGTGTTCAAGGTAAATTATTTATTAACTCAGTAATTTCAGCAAAAAGGATTATTTTTATTATGTGTGTAGAGTCAATCTGCCACAATGAACTTCATCAAAACCTTATCAAAAGTTTTAGGGCAAGGAGAAATAAGTGGGTGCACTTTACTACCTATTAGGACTTCTAGGACTGTGTATTCACAGCAGCACTGAACTGGTTCTACTGGTCGCATATCAATGTCTGTACAAAGAGGAAAAAAGTGAGGAGAGCTTTTCCCTACCACCGAGACAACTGAGAGGTCTGACATGAATCTAAAGTTTCCTGACATCTTTCTTCCTGCTATGCAGACTAACAAATACTTTTCTACATTAAATTAGGGTAGTAGGTTTTTTATATCTTCCAGTGGGTGCTGTGGATGGATTTGTAACTACCTCAAGTAGCTGAAGGACATTTAACAGCAGATGTTTAGGCATAAATTTCTCTGTAATGTAAGACCTCGCCCAGCTGTAAAACCTAGTCGTGCTGAAAAAAACCACTGTGAGGTATCTGAGGATCTTATGGAATTATGGTTACTATAAATTCAGAGTAGGAAAGCTCCCTGGCTGTGTTTGAATAAGGGGAATGGCACTTGGTCTTCTTAGACGTAATGGAATTTGTAATCAGAGACAATCTGCCATCACCATTTCATCCTGTAAATGTAGAGGCACTTGTATAAAAACAAGTGTAAAAATAGTGCAGCTGAAGGACATAAGGCAGCAAGATGATTTGTGGCTGTCCCTATAGCTTCCTGTTCATGTAGCATGAAGGGAGATAAAATGTCAAAACAGAACCAAGAAAAGAAAAAGTCAGGAGAAGGGCCATCCTTTCTGTCTCAGGAGCAGATTTACCCTCCCAGCAGCAGAGACCAACTCTGGACTCTCTGTGTATTTTGCGGAGAAGTTTGAGGCAAAAAAATCTCATGAAGCTGCAAACGTGGCAAAGCCTCCTGGAAAGTGAACACCGCACAGATAAAAACAGGTCCATTGAGTATTTCGAGAGGAAGAAAAATATCAGTTATCTGAAGGAAAGCAATTTATTTCTCTTTCCAAAAACAAAATGAGTGTTTCTCACTAAGCAGCTCAGCAAGCTGCAAAACATGAGCAACTTCAAAGAATCAGGGGCTGCTGCTGCTTTGCTGTGTCCAGTAGGAGTGCTTGGTCTGCTCCAAGGAATAGGAATGTTTGGGGAAGAGCCCACCACCCCCATCAAACCTGCGTCATTTCTAACTCCCTTCTTATATCTCGTGGATTCTGTGAAGCCACAGCAGCAGAAAGAGAGGGCTGCTGGGGAGTGCCTGCATCTCCTGGATTGCATGCTCCTGTTTGAGCAAGCAACAGCCACATTAACCTTTGTAGTCACTGCAGAGACATGCTGACCTCTGCCAGTTGCCTGTGGCACCAAGCTGCACTTGTCAGCTCCTCTGCTCTTTGCTGTGTGTTGGAAGGCCCCTGCTGGGGAATTCCCCATGTCCCTGGTGCAATGCAGACATCGAATTGCAGGTGCCACCAGTTCCCCCTCCTGGTACCAGGGGGAGAAACGGAAGCGCACAGGTCCCTGTAACTAATCCCATGAGGATTTCCATGTGACAAGAAGTTACAGCAATGTATCCAGGTGGCAGGTGTGGTAAAGGCCTGGGGAAGTTGGGAAATGCAGCTCCAAGGGAGGGTGAGGTTGCTGTGGAGTTGTCTGTCTCACTGAGGTGAGAGGTAGCAGGGGAGAACACCTGGTGCTGCAGAGCTGACTGCTCTCCTTACTCGGGAAAATGCTCCAAGTGGTGTTCCCACACAGAATAATAGAATGGTTTGAGCTGAAAGGGACCTCTAAAGGTCATCTAGTCCAACTCCCCTGCAATGAGCAGAGACATCTTCAACTAGATCAGGTTAATGTTTCCACCTACATGGATCTGAGTAACCTGGGCTAGTGGAAGGTGTCCCTGCCCATGGCAGGCATATTGAATCTAGATGATCTTTAAGGTCCTTTCCAACCCAAACCATCCTATGATTCTGTGTCCTCCAGTCATGCACTGCAGACTCATGTAGAGTGCTCAGGCTGTCACACATCCTGAAACATGTTTGTTTAAAGGTTCAACGAATTTGCCATGGTTTGATATAAAAAATATTTCAATCTTCCATCCTAGCATGGAATTTCTTCTTATCACAGCCTGCCCTTGCAGGTGCTGTGCAGCAGCACTGAGTTCTTTGTGTCCAGAGCGAATGATCTGGGATGGAAAGCATGGGCCCCGAGGGGGTCACATCAGGAGGCACACACATGGGGCTGCTTGGCATGCAGCTTTATGCTCCACTTAGCAACCTCATCCTATATGCTCCACTGCCCTGGTGCTGGAGAGCTGCAAGCAGGCTCTGGCACACACCAGCACTTTACCTCTCTGCTGATGGGAGAAACCACCTGCAGTCCTGCCTTGGGTTTTTGGAAGCTATTCAACATTATGTCCACATTGCCAGGAAAACACATGGCCCAAACTTACAAGCTTAATAATCACTTTAGCCCTCAACAGCAACTGATAGTGGCTTATCTTCTCAGTCTTGTCTATACTGCCTACTAAATGATAATCCTAATAACAGCCCTAATTATGTTTCTGCTCAGAATATTTGTAGATAACCTTAACTCTTGATCTGTTTAATCTAATTTTCCAGGTGGCAACAGATTTAAAAACAGGTTTTTAAACAAGATATGACTATAACATTTCTAATAATAGGAGAGTGTGATCTCAACATTGCCTGTTATTTAGTGACACATGGTACAATCAGTTGACAGTGGTGGTTGTGAACACAAACTCATAAATACAAATTCATTTTTTAGTTATTATCCATCTGTGTTGCCTGATTTAACTCTTTGCATATTGAATAGAATATCTTTTTTTTTTTTTTCAGCTGAAATATCAGTATTTAAGATAATTTTGGTTTTCAGATCCATTGCTTTGAAGCTCTCCCCCCAAGGAACCACTCAGCATTCCTGGGGAACACATATCTTTTTTATCCCAGCTCTTTTATCTCTTACAGGAGTATCTGAAGCAGAGCCGCACTCTCATGGGTTCAGCCCTCACACTCCAGAGGTTCCCTGAAGCATAGTGTTTGTGTCCAAGGTCATAACATGAGTCACAAAATGTTTTGAGGTCTGAGAAAAATGCTTTATAGGGAGAGTTAGGTCTGCTTATCCAAACCAAGGCTTGGCTGCAACCTGG
The DNA here is from genome assembly GCA_013397975.1 of Machaerirhynchus nigripectus. Taxonomy (NCBI): domain Eukaryota; kingdom Metazoa; phylum Chordata; class Aves; order Passeriformes; family Dicruridae; genus Machaerirhynchus; species Machaerirhynchus nigripectus. The sequence goes on along the minus strand of VZRQ01011077.1, from coordinate 349,749 downwards.
TTATTGGAGAATGACCATAATAGGTACTATTGTCTCTTGGGAGGGCAAAACATCATATGGAAAGGGCTTTCAGTTTGGTTCAGAACTCAGGCCAATGTACAGATGGAGAAATCAGAGACCTTCAGATCAGAAAGGCCAAGATGTCAGGGGACAAATAGGGTTAACCAGTGGAACAAGCTATGGAAAGAAGTGATGGTTTTGCCATCTCTACATATCGTTCTGAAAAATAAGCATTTAACCAGATCCAAGCATTGAACCCACCTAAGGGTGAGGAGGTACATCACCATGGGCTATTTCAAAAAAGGTGTCAGGTTTTCCTCATTTTTAGAATTTCAGAATCTCTTAATGTGGTGCACCATGCTGATATGGTACTGTCTAGGACTGAACAAACTCCATGTCTCTGAGTGTTAGAGGGAATGTGTCCTTGCAGATGATACACTCTTTCTTTGTATGGTTTAGAGTAACATGATAATAATTATTGATGATGTTTTTCTTTCCATAAAAAGCACAGTACAAATTACTGTACCACTCTTTCTCCCTGCCCTGCACCCAAATTCCTTCCATAAAACACTGCAATGTTGTACAAAACTGATGACCCCAGACAGGCTGCTGGAAAGGGCAATAATGGGTTTAATTTCTACAACTTTTCTGTCCCTAAGCACTCATCTGAGCCCTCCTGTTATCCCATGCTGAGTTAACAAACTTCTTTGAGGTCTGTTTTAGACACACCATACTTGTAGGATCTGGATTAATCTCCTTTAGGAGTGGCATGTGCAGAGCTGTGCTGGGGACTACCTTTGCTCAGTCCTTCAGGCTGAGGTCGATTTTGAATAGAGGTTGTCTTAAATTATTGGAAGTGAAATCCCCTACATGCATATCCCTCAAACATGGAAAAATAAATGCAGTTGTATTAACTCTACTTCAGCCTCAATTTGTAAAGCTTGTTACATTACGTTTTTAAACAGAAGGAAATTTCATTTCACACAAAGCTTTTTATCTGGCCCCAGCTTGGTGTTCAGCTCATTAAACAGATCTCCCAGAAAAAAAATCTCAGAAACCCTGTTCTAAAGCCTTTTAGTGTGAGCCACTTAAGCATCAGTCCAGATGCTGAAGGAAGTGCTTTCAGCTGCTTCTGCTGTGTCTGTGCCTTAGCACCCGTAGTTTTTAAAACTTGTCCCAACACTAGTGATTCAGGCAGGCTAAGGCAGACTCTAAAATTATTTGCTAGTGCCTAATTGCCCTCAACGTACTGACTTAGTATGTGTTAGTTTGGGGTTAGGAAGCAGGATTTGTCAAGGCACTTTAAATTATCCTGACAGATATTGAGGGGTCACTTAATCATAATTTTTTATCATCTGTATGCTGATACTACTACACACTAGTCCTTAAACTAGTCCACACTATTTTCCCATGTAAATCTTCGTGGCTTCAGTAAAATTTTTCTGTGCACAGAAGCTGATTAGCAGGTCAAATGAAAGATTTGAGCATCTGAGCAATAAGAGTGCCACAAGGTCTCAGATCCATTAGGGGCTCTGCTAGCTACTGAGTGAGAGCTGGCCTTTGCACCGCAGGCCACAGCATCTCAAAACCGAGCAGCTCCTGCAGAAGTGAAAGTTTTTATGTCTGTAACTGAGGCAGCTGTGGCAGAGCTGAGACAACCTCCTCTCAAGTATCATGCTGTACTCTCAGGCCATATCTATTTCCCTATAAAGCTGGAAGTCACAAGCTCTCAGCTATTATCAATCAGAATAGGTGGCTGAGGAAGAGGTACAGATGACTCTGGACCTTCCAGTCCTCCCAGCAGAAGGTTTATCCCAGTAAATTCCATTACCCTAGATTGGTCTGGATGTGATAAGCCTCTCTGAGTTAATTAAAAAAAAAATCTCTACTCTCTCTTTTAGGGAAGAAAAGAAGTAAGCGTACTGTTTCAAAGAAAAATTTCATTGTAGAGCTGCATTCTGTGTTTCTGTGCCTTTTGTTTTGTTTCCAATGCTTGGTATTTCCATTAACACACGAGGTGCAGGTCTGACAGACAGCTGCTATTCTTGGTCCTGTTGACACATTTCACTGTAGTAAAATGACAGTCACGGCTGTGACTTCTTACAAGAAAATGGCCTAAATATAAAACAAAGCCTGGGTCAGTAAAACCACAACAGTTAAAAAGTGGCTGGGACTAATAGCTTGACTGGAAACAGGTCTGGGCTTGGTGAAGCAAATGAGAGAGGCTGCTACTGCTTTCCCTATCTTCCAAATAAGAGTAGAGTCAGACTTTCCAAGAAAACGTTTCCCTTCAAGGGAAGGAAACTTCCCTTCTGTCAGCCCTCCCCAGGTGCCTTCAGGCACCTGTGGACTCGGTTCCTGGATGTGCCTATGCACAGTGCAGAAACAGACTGAGTTATGGCAGGAAGATAACAAAGTGACTCTGGACACCCACAGTTTTGCTCTCTTTTTATGGGAAGTTAGTCACACTTTACAGTAGAGTGCATTCATTAATAGATAAAGAAATTATTCTTACACCTTTCAATAAATGACTAATTTTGTAGAGTCCAACAGGTTCTGAGTCACTTATCAGAAGAACTTGCAACCAACTTTAACACTCTCTCTGTGTGTAAAACTGCTTTAAAGTCTTACTGTTCATGCCTTCAGAATTGTTTATGAACCATTCTATAGTCATGTCTAAAAGAGAGGCCAAAAAAATTGATGACCGGGTGGCAACAAGTGGTTTTTATGCAGGCTTCAACATCATGGGTCCTTGAATTCTGTATCCACCCCTGCTATTGACTCATTGAATAGTGCTGTCTGAGGAGTCATTTCATTTTCTTTACTCATGGGCCCCCAGCATCAATGATCTGGAGATCGATTACATGGTGTCCAAAATTCCTTCAGTATAAATAAAGGCTCAAATCTGGGGCTGTGGTGAAAATTCCTGTTTTTTTCTGAGGACATTCCAGAGCTATTTTACAAAGTTAATCTACTAGTCTAACACTCTTCAGCTCTAACTCAAACCTAAACAGTAAAGCTGTTCTCCCATTCATCACATGCCACATGACTTTTGGATACTGTGAGCAGTTTGCTGTGACTATGGCACAGGAAAAAGCTGGATGTAGGATTCTTTTTCTGCTCTGATCCTTCTACCTAAATATTAGACCTTTGGAAAGGCTGTAGGTTTTCCACATGCCTTTTGCCAGTATCAGACATTAATATACTGTAGAGGAGGAAAAACAAAGGCAAGGGATTTCAGGGTAAAGCTGAAGAGAAGCACCACAGGAAACAGAGCCTGGAGAAGTCATCTAGCTTGCTTCCACACCACCACCACACCTGAATGGAAGTCCTTGTCTTTCCTCGCAAATGTTGGCCTAAGCCGTCCCCCAAAAACTTTCAGCCAAATGTGTGACTGTTCAGGCGTGGGAACAAGCTGCTCCTTATTTAAAAAAGGTGAGCCAGGTAAAAGTTCAGCAGGTGCAAGGCACTGGCTAGATCTGGTCCTTGTGGAGTATGTGTAACACCACAGGGACTTGTTGGGTCTCCATCTCCACAAACGAGCTGAAGGAAGGGTGCACCAAATGAGCAGCCATACCTGTTGTGAGCAGGGTGAAAGTTGGGGCTTTACTTGTCATAGTACCTTGTTCCTGAGCTGTACTAGCAGCAGGTCCTCAGAGTGGCCAAGGTCAAATCTTTCTCCCACAGTTCAGCTCTGGCCAAACTTAGGATAATGAGAAGCACAATAGCTTTGAGGTACCCAGAACGCTGAGGGTACCATTTAGGGACAGCCTTGAGTCCAGGGCTGGCTACAAACATAGAGCAATACATGACCCAGCTTCCTTACCTGTGTAGCCACCTCTTCCTACACAAGGTTCTCCTTCTGCTGACAAGGAGCAAGAGCAGAGTGAGCCCTGCAGGATCAGACCCTGTCGCTCAAGACTGTATTCTTCGTTTTAAGTAGAGTCTCACTATGGGAAATCAGTACCAAATAGCAAAAAAAAATCAAAGAATTATGCTTTGTAAGAGACATGAATAACCTGCTTTATGTAAGCTTCTTCTGTAGTGTGGGAACTGCTCTGCCTTACCCTATCTCTGCTGTGTATCTTCTCTTTGCAGCAGAGGAGTATTAATTAGCAGAATAGCTAAGATTTCTTCCGTTGTTCTAAAAAAGTAAAAATTATTTGAAGAGGGATTTTCACCCTATTAATTAGTGTAATAACCTATATCCTAGTGCCTGTGTGACATTTCATGTTCTGCTCAACCTTCCTGCAGCCACTCAGGCTGATGCCAGTGGAGTGGCATTGCAAAAAAATGGCAAGAAAGATGCAGGGATTGTCCCCAGACAGATCCTGCAGAAAATGTGGACTCACATGGAGCCTGCTTTGCAGATTAGGCTGCTCTTATATGCCTTACTTTGAGCACAGGGATTAGCCTAGAGGATCTCCAGAGGTACCTTACATATTCAAAGATTCAGTGATGATTCTGTGATCTGGAAAAGTCTGCCAAACACTGGGAAACAAGGTAAAATGGACAATTTTCCCTGTGCTGGTTTTGTGACTTTACCCCTTAGTTGTTGGTGTTTTGCTGGTGTGTGTTTTGGGGGTTTTGGGGGGTTGGTTTTGTTTTGTTTCTTTTTTTTTTCACTAAAAACAAAATGAAGTGAAACATTTGGTTTCTGATTGAGCTCAATGTTCTTTTCAAAAAGAAAATTAAATATCTCGTTTTTTTATTTTGGCAAGAAAGCCTTCAAAATATTGGGCTTGGCTTTAGCTGTGTTCTGCTGTTGAACTCCAAAATCAGTTTTTTGCATAGCCCTAAGGGTAAGGTAAACCTCATCAATCTCCATAAAGTAAAGAAACTTAACAGCCAAATCTTTTCAATGAAAGCATGCATTTACTGTCAGAGGAACAATACATTAAGAATGTTTTCCAGCATTTAAGAGTCCTCAAATTCTGCAAAATGTGTGAAAACCAATACTGGAAGTCAAAGGAGCTCATGTGCTGTAATCTCATAAAAGGAGCTATAAATACAACCTCTGGAACTAAATATCGCCCTTTGGATATTTTCTTCTTGATCCTGCATCTCATACTAAATAAGAAGTAAGTAGAAATCTCCAGTAGCAAATGTACCCCTGGCGCGATCTTTTAGGTAGGATAAGAGTGATGCAATAAGAGAGTTTGACTGATGGCTAATGCCATGGACTGTCTTTAAAAAGGTCA